>CANXYC012331071.1:0-14385 GCA_948193065.1 Aleurites moluccanus
TCCAATATTCGCACTCATTATCCAAAAAAAGAATTATCATCATAGCCTCTTTATAAGCAGCAGCAGAAGCAAATGAAAGAGAGAAAAAAAGAAAGAAAAATGATGATAATGATGATGAAGGAGATTAAAAAGGTCAGATCTCAGCGCACACACACACATTATATACACATACACACACGTAAGAACGGTATAAAACAACTGTGAAATCATAGGCTCCGCAGCGGTTCAGAGAGAGAGGCAACCGATTCTCTGAGAGCAAAGCCTCATTCTTTAAGTTAATGAGTGCTTGATTCTCTAAGAGAAACCAGAAAAAAGAAGAAGAAGAAGAAGGAACTTACCTGCGTGAGAAGCGATGGCGAAGCGACGGCAAACACAATCTGCAGAGTAAAGAGATTTGGTCAAAAAATGCCATAGAAGAAATGCGATGCAAGAAGAAGAAGAAAAAAAACCAAAAAAAGAAGAAGAAGAAGAAGAAGAGAACCAGGAAAAAAAAAAAAAAAAAAAAAAAAAGAAGAAGAAGAAGAAGAAGAAGAAGAGAAACCAGAAGAAGAAGAAGAAGAAGAAGAAGGAACTTACCTGTGAAGCGTGGATGAAGTTACGGCATAAAAAATCAGCAGAGCAATTGTGCTGATTTAGGAGATTAAATTAGGGATTTAAAAAATTTAAGGTATTTACAAAATTGTCATTTTATATTATTTACACAATTGTCATTTAACCGTGTCCGACACGGTCAAATTCGCGTGTCGAAATAGTCAACGTGTCAAAAATTGTTGACCGCGTGTCGAACGCCTGCCGAGAGCGTGTCTGTGTCGGACAAGTGTCGAACACCGACTCTCCCTTTTATCTAACGTGTCCGTGCTTCTTTGCTCACAAGCATAGCATGAAATTCATAAACATGAGTCTTATATGGCTAATTGCATATATCTATATAGCAGGGATAAATCCAAAAATTTAAAAAAGATGAGGTATAATTTTATATCAATAGGATTTAACATCATTATTTATATAGGAAATACAAATCGAATTAGGAATTGATACATAAAATAATAGAATGGTGAATACAGATATATTGTCTGAAAAATAATTCTCTCATAATTTATTATTTTTCCTCTTTATTTGCTAAGTGTTGATATGAAAATTTCTATTAATTTATCTGTGGATTTTATAATAAAATTTTTAATATTATTGGCTTGAAAATTAGAACTAAAGTTTTAACTTTGTGCATATAAATTATTCTTTCTCTAATTAGAATTTTATTTTTATTCTAGTGAAATTTAAAACTTGTAATTAAATCATTAAATTATTATTAATATTATAGTTTAATAAAATTATAAATTTAAATTGTAAGATTTACTTCATGTAAATTATTATAGTAAAAAAAAAAATCAAATTTGATTATGATTGAAATGAAAAATTTAAGTATAATTAAGGATATTTTAGTATTTTTATAAAATTTTAACGTTAAAATATACAAAATGACTAATTATACTGAAAAAATAAAAATATATAGACTAACTTGTAAGTTTCTAAAAAAATAAGAACTAAAATATTAATTATGTCAATTTTATAGACTAAAATATAATTTACTAAAAATTTACAGAAAAAGAAAATTTCAAAATTCAAGGGGAGGCATATGCCTCCTTGCCCAAGCTTGAATCCTTCTCTGCTATATAGTTATCTATACAATCAAAAAGTCAAAAAGTAGATCCTATGCATTCCTCATTTCAAAGTTTTCAGGTTGTCCTAATTGGCTTTAACTTCTATTGAGGATTCTATAGAGGCTTTTGTTGATGCATCTGTAAAGATTGGTATTGGACCCCTTAGATTTGATGTTAATTTTGATGATAACTGAACATTTCAATGTGTTAATTATATTAATAATTTGTTTGAGTTGATTAAAACATGTGAAATCATGATCAATGCTAAATTATAAGTTTAACATATTTGAAAGAGTGCATATGCTAAGGGGGAGTATAATTAAGAAATACACAAAACAAATCTTCAGAATTCAAATTGCAGAATTTGCAGAAGTAGGGGGTGTTACTGAAGAAGTCGCATCCGCGACACAGAATCGCAGGTGCAAATAAAAAATTGCAGCCGCTACTAAAAAAGACAGTAGCTCAGATCCTAGAAGAGCAAAACTAATTGAAGTAGCAAAGATTACTATGAATTGCGACCACTACCAGAAAAGTCGTAGGCGTGACAAAGGACTCTAGAAGGTCCAGAAACCCAAGTCCAGAACAGGGTATTATTCGCGAGTGCAACAAAGAAAGTTGTAGGTGTGACTTGAAGAAGATTGCAACCAAGAATGTGAAGTAGCAACTGTGAAGTTCATTAATACTAGGCAAGTCGCGGGAGTGACGAAATAGTCGCGGGCAAGACGAAATAATCGCAGCCGCGATTTGGCAGAATTAGACAAAAAACTAGCTATTAAAAAATCTGTGAACTGCATTTAATTGTATTAAATGAGGTAAAACAACTTTATTTCATACAAAGCTATAAATATGAGTTGGTGGGAAGTTTAAATACTAGAGAACAATTATTGAGAACTATTCATTGAGCTATTGTACTAAATTATTCATATTTATGGCTTAAAGAGCTTCTTAATTGTAAAACCACAATTGTATGCATTTTGTGGTAAATTTTTGAAGTTGTTAAAACTCATTGATTATTGAGAGTTTGGAAAAAAGTAAAAGTGAATTTTCTTTTTCTCATCTCTTGTTTTTCTTAAGGGTTTGAGTCTGAGCCTTAGGAAAAATTTTGTATAGGTTTGAGTGTGAACCTTGAAAAAACACTCATAAAGGTTTGAAGTATGAGCCTGTGAAAATACTTTGTAAGATTTGAGTGTAAATCTAAACACTTAGGTTTGATCTTGCACCCGCAAAAGGATCAAGTGAAATACTCAAGTGTGATATTAAGGAGTAGATGTAGGTAAAGAGTTGATCGAACCATTATAAAATCTTGTGTCTCATTCTTCTCTTCTCTTCCTTCATCAATATTTTTATTTGGTCTTAATTTTTAAACACCAACCAATTTTCCCCTTCCTCTTAGTTGCCGAAGGAACTTTCAATTGGTATAAGAGTTTTGTTTCCACTTTTATCAAAGATTTAACCATCTTGGAATAAAGATTATGGCAACTCAAAGAGTTGATATTGTTGAAGGAGGTTCTACAGTGAGACCACCTTATTTCGACGGCACAGACTATTTTTATTGGAAAAATCGTATGGAAATCTTCGTGGATAGTGATGACATTAATCTATGAAATGTCATTGAAGAATGGCATACGATTCCTACAAAAACTATACATGGCATTATAATCAAAAAGCCCAAGAATGAATGGACAACCGCCAAGAAGAAGGCCAATGAGAGAAACCATAAAAT
Organism: Aleurites moluccanus; assembly: GCA_948193065.1. Taxonomy (NCBI): domain Eukaryota; kingdom Viridiplantae; phylum Streptophyta; class Magnoliopsida; order Malpighiales; family Euphorbiaceae; genus Aleurites; species Aleurites moluccanus. The sequence goes on from CANXYC012331071.1 coordinate 3,382, forward strand.
AATGTACACTCTCTATTATGCATTAAGTAAAGAATAATATGAAAAGATCTCTCATTGCATTTTAGCCAAATAAATTTGGGACACATTGAAAAATACTCATGAGGGCACCAATCAAGTAAAAGGTAAGAAAATCAAAATTCTTACTCATGAGTATGAGTTATTCCAAATGCAACACAATGACAAGGTGTTTGAAATGTACAATCGCCTCATGATGATTGTTAATCAAATGAGGAAGCTAAAAAAGATATATTCCCTTAAAGACATCAATTGCAAGATCCTAAGAGTCTTTCCCAAGAAAAATTGGGAAGCAAGAGTCACTCCCATAGAGGAAGCTAATAATGGAAAAGACCTTTAAATATAAGATGGATGAAAAGTAATAATAGGAGATATTAATGTTCATTCACTTCACTATTAACTCAAATTAAAAAATAAAAAATAAAAAAGTTTAGGATTGTTTGTTTTAATTGTTCATGATCATCGGTATTTAATAACTGTTATTAATAACTAATAATTATTAATTGATAAGAGTTAATTATTTGATAAAATTTTGATATGAAATATTGAATAATTATTAATTTATTATGAATACAATTTATTTTTGAAAATTTTATAATATAAAATAAGGATAATATGTTTGAATAAGAAATAAAGTCAAATTAACTACTATTTGATAAGAAAAACTCCAAAATGGATAATTAATCACTAATACTAGGAGTTTGATAAAAACGGATCCAAAAGTCTATTATTTTTCCAATCAATAGTTTTTAAAATTTGTAATTAAAACCTATAAAAATTAAAAAAAAATTAGCTTTTGAATTCAAAAATAAATTTTTATAAATAAAATTTATTAAAAATCCAAAATAATTACAAAATACTTGTTACTAATTAAAAATAATAAATTTTATCTTATTTTTAAGAAATACTAAAATTTTATTTATAAATATAAAAAAAGTGTAATTAATAATTATTTAATTTATAAATATATTTTATATGTGTTACGATAAAAAAAAAATGTACATATCAATTTCAAAATTACTAAATATTTTAAAATAATGTATTGTTGGATGACATATTGTTGGTGTGGGGCCCGCTATATGTAGGGCCAACATGTGTGAAAAAATTAAAAAAAAAAAAAAAAAGAGGGTTAAGAGTCAGCACCGTTTTCGGTGCTTAAATGTACCAGCCAACCATCAACCAAATTGGTTGAATTATTTGCTCTGCATGGCAATTAGAGCAAAAGTAAGGGCAGGCTCTTCAAGAGTAAAAGAGCATATTGGGAGAGAGTGGAGAGATAAATCAATTCAAAAGCTCTAAAAAAAAATCTATGTGATTTTGCAAGTTAATTTTAGAAAATATTTTGTAAAATTGTGACTAACAAAATAATGAGAAAATTTTATTTTGAGTGTCACTATTTTAGATAAATCTTAAATTATTATCTTATTTTTTTAGTGTTATTTTATGAAAACTTTTTCTGTATACCTACTAATTTTATTAGTAGAAGATTGATTCTGAATTTGACTCGTGGACATAACCTAATTAAAAGGGTGAACCACGTTAAATTTATTGTGTCATTTTATTGATTATTTTCTGCAGTATTATATTATTTATTAAGAATAGTTATGATATATTGTTCAATTAATTATTTAAAAGATTGAATTTTAAGTGAGACCGTTCATAATTTTTTTAATCTTTCCTGAAAATTATTCTTGATATAATTTTTTATACAATTATTCGTACACTATAACCGTGATTCGTCCCATTGTGCTATTCCAACAAGTGGTATCAGAGTTGCTCGTTCTTATTTTTGGGTATAGAAATACTGCAACAATGGAGATTAAAACTAGCAAAATGATCAGTTTAAATAGCACAAATTACCACATATAGAGTATGAAGATGAAAGATCTCCTATATGTGATGAAATTACTTTTGTCGGTGTTTGGTACAAATAAACCCGATAACAAATCAGATGAATAATGTGCATTTGAGCGTGAGCAAGTTTGTGATATTGTTTGACAATTTGTTGAAAATAATGTGTATAATCACATCTACAATGAAATTCATGCAAGAAAGCTATGGAATAAATTATAGGATCTATATGTTGCAAAATTAGCAATAATAAATTGTTTTATTTAACAAAATTGATGCAAATGAAATATCAAAAAGGTGCTTCTATAGCTAATCACTTAAATGAAATGCAAGGAATTATGGATTAGTTATTGGGAATGGGCATAAGATTTGATGAAGAGATACTTGGTTTTATGATGCTTGCCTCTCTACTATAGTCATGGGAGATTTTGAAGATCTCACTCACAAATATTGTACCATATGGTGTAGTTAGCAAGAAATCTATAAAGAATGGAATCCTGAATGAAGAGATGAGATGTAGATCACACGGTTCCTCTTCATCACAATCAGATGTCCTTACTGTAGATTCCAGGGGGAGGAGTGAGACTTGAGGTTCAAAGCAAAAAGACAAAAGTAGAGAAAAATCAAATAAATATGCCAATGCTGAGTGCTATAATTGCAAGAAAAAAGGTCACATCAAGAAGTTCTATCAGAAGTTCAAGAAAGAACAGGTGAAGAACAAAAGTGTGAAGAAAGATGACAATAATGATGATGAACAAGTCAATGTTGTTGGTGAATTCCATATTGTTTATGATGAAGATACCATCAATTTGGTATCCCAAGAGACCAGTTAGGTGATAGACAATGGTGCCACAATTCTCGCCACATCTCGAAAAGAATTGTTCTCATCTTACAAATTACTAAAGTCCGATGTTGTCAAAATGGAAAATGAAAATTTTGCTAAAGTTGTTGGCATAAGAGATGTTTGCCTAGTGATGGAGAATAAAATGAGATTAGTCTTGAAAGATGTCAAGCATGTTCCGAAGATGGGCTTCAATTTAATTATTTTTGGTATACTTGATGATGAAGGTTACTATAACACCTTTGAGAATAGTCAATGGAAAATCACTAGAGGTTCCTTGGTGGTGGCCAAAGGACTAAAACACACAAAACTATACTTGAAGCAAGTAAAACTCTCCAAAGATATTGTGACTGTGATGGAAAAAGACAATACAGTTGAGTTATGGCATAAAATACTTGGTTACATGAGTGAGAAAGGTATGACCTATCTTATTAAAAGGAATGTACGACTTGAAATGGATCAAGTGCATTTAAAGGTATTTGTTTATTGTCTAGTAGGAAAGCAAAATAGAGTTGCTTTCAAGACTTTCCCTGCTTCCAGAGCAAAGGATGTGTTGGATCTAGTATATTTAGATTTGTGTGGGTTGATGCCAAAGTCACTTGATAGTTCTCAGTACTTTGTGACTTTCATTGATGATCATTCCAGGAAGACATGGGCATATACCTTGAACAAAAAAGATGAGGTGTTAAATATTTTCAAGCAATTTCATGTCTTTGTTTAACAACATACCAACAAGTCAAAATGCATCCGAACTGACAATGGTAGAGAATACACTGGACCATTCAATGCTTATTGTAAAGAGTATGGTATTCAACGTCAAACAACAACATTGAAGACATCGCAGTATGGATAGAGTTAGATGCTTACTCTCACATTCAAAATTGCCTAAAATGTTTTAGGGTGAAACATTTCTTATAGCAGTACATACATTGAACCTTTCACCTTGTATCCCTCTCTAGTCTTATATTCTAGAAAGAGTATGGTTAAGAAAAGATGTTTCCTATGATCATCTGTGGGAGTTTGGTTGCAAAGTCTTTATGCGTATCATAAAGGATGAAAGATCCAAGCTTGATGCTAAGACGCTACAGTGTATATTTATAGGCTATGGTCAAGATCAACTTGGCTATATATTTTATGATATGGTCCAAAAGAAGCTTGTTAAAAGTCGTAATGTTGTGTTTATAAAAAACCAGACAATTAAAGACTTAAGGCTGAGAAGAATGTTTCAAGTTCTGATGTGACTTAAAGTTAGTTCCTTTAATATTGATGCAAAGACAAATTGGAGATGGAAATGATTAGCTGAATTTAGAAGAAGCAAATGCTCCCATTGAGATTGAATCGGATGATGATGATGTTCATTATCAACCACTAACACATCGAAGCTTCTCTAGTTCAACTAAAGAGGTCTAATAGAATTAGACAATCATCTATTAGATATTCTAGTGATCAATACGTATTATTGATTGAGGGAGGAACCTGAATGTTCGGAAGAAGCCATGAATAGTGAACATAAGAAGAAATTGCTTGAAGCCATACAAGATGTGATGAAATCCTTACATGAGAATAAAACTTTTAAGCTAGTGAAGTTGCCAAAAGTCAAGAGAGCTTTGAAAAATAAGTGGGTGTTCAAGATTAAACATGAAGAACACAATCTCCAACTATGATTCAAGCCATATTGGTTGTTAAAGGATTCAGTCAGAGAAAAGGAATTGATTTTGATGAAATATTTTCCTTTTGTGAAGATGACATCTATTCGTACAGTGCTAGGGCTAGTCGCAAGTTTGAATTTGGAGATTGAACAAATGGATGTGGAAATTGCCTTCCTACATGGTGATTTGGAAGAAGAAATATACATGAAGCAGCTAGAGAGTTTCAAAGAGAAAGGAAAAGAGGACAATGTTTGCAGATTGAAGAAAAGTCTTCATGGCTTTGAAACAAGCACCAAGACAATAGTATAAGAAGTTTGAGTCAATTATTAGGGAGCAAGGCTATAAGAAAACTACTTTAGGACCATTGTGTTTTTATGAGGAAATTCTATGATGAAGATTTTGTTTTCATATTGCTCTATAGGGATGACATATTGATCGTTGGCCAGAATGATTCTAGAATCAACAACTTAAAGAAGTAGTTGATCAAGTCTTTTGCCATGAAAGACTTGGGGCTAAAAAAATATATTTTTGGCATGACAATTATCAAAGGCGCCAAGAAGATATGGTTGTGATAGGAGAAGTGCATTGAGAAAGTGCTTCAAAGGTTCAACATGAATAGAGCTGAAGTGGTCAGTTGTCCTCTTACTAATCACTTTAAACTAAGTTCTAAGTAAAGCCCCTTTGACAGAAAAGAAAAAGGAAAAGATGGATAATATTTTGTATACTTTAGCAGTTGGAAGTTTAATGTATGCTAAGTGTTTATACGACTAGATATTGCTCACTCAATTGGAGTACTGAGTCGATTCCTTTCAAATCTTAGTAAGGAACATTGGGCTACAGTGAAATGGATATTCAAGTATCGTAGGGCTACTTCCAAGAAATGTTTATGTTTTGGAGATACCAAACCTGTGTTAGTTGGCTACACTGATACATATATAACAGGCGATGTTGACCTAAGGAAGTCTACATCAGGTTACTTGATTACATTTGCAAGGGGAGTTGTGTCATAGCAATCAAAAGTGCAAAAATATGTTATTTTATCCATTACTGAAACAGAGTTCATTGCAACAACATAAGCAATTAAAGAGTTATTATGGATGAAGTTCTTAAATGAACTGGATTTTCATCAGGATAATATTAATTGTTTTGTGATAGAGTATTATCTGTCTTGGTAAGAATTCCTCATTTCATTCGAGATCAAAGCACATTGATGTAAGATATCACTAGATAAGGGATGTATTGGAGAAGAAACAGTTACAGCTTGAAAATATCCATACAAAAGAGAATGGATTAGATATGTTAACGAAAATTCTACCAAAAGAGAAGTTTGAACTATGTCGCTTGGCCACAAGAATTGATGAGCCCTCCATCTAGTCGGAAGGGGAAGATTTATTAGTATGGGTCCCTCTACATGTAGGGCCCACATGTGTGAATAAATTAAAAAACAAAGAGGTTAAAAGTCAGCACTATTTTCGGTGTCTTAAATATACCAGCCAACCATCAATAAAATTGGTTGAATGATTTGTTTTTTGCAAGGCTATAAATTGCCATGCAAAGCAGGGAGCAAAAGTAAAGGCAAGCTCTTCAAGAGAAAAAAAGTAGATAGGGAGAAAGTAGAGAGAACTAGAGCAATTCAAAAGCTCTAAAGAAACATTCTATGCGATTTTGCGAATTAATTTTACAAAATATTTTCTAAAATTGTGAGTGATAAAATAGTGACATAATTTTTTTGGGGAAACACTTTAAGTATCACTATTTTGGATATATCTCAAATTATTTTATTATTCCTCTAGTATTATTTTAGAGAAGACTCTATCTGTAGGCATGACCATTGTTCAGTTTGAAATCAAAATCGAACTAAAATCAAATTGGCCTAAATTGAAATCAAATCAGTTCAAATTGAAATCGTCCTTAAACCAAAAATCGTAACTGTAAGCTTCGATTTCAATTTTCATAATTATGAAATCGAATTGAAACCGACAATTTGATTCGATTCAAAATTAGAAAAAATAAAATTAAAGGTTGATTTGATGGCCTGCATGCAGGCTGCACACTGCAGCGTACATGCAGGCCTAGTTATGCCCATGTAGGTAGTCATTTAAGCCAATAGTTATATATAATTTCTTAATTTCTTAATTTTTTTTTTCTAGTTTACTAAAATAACCTAATTAATGATAAAAATGATTAGGTTTTAAGGGTATTTTAGGAAAAAAAATAAGAATGCCTATAAATACTAATATTTTATTCATTATTTCCTTCACAATTTCTCAATTTCTATTAATCTCTCAATTAACATCCAAATTCTCAATTAATTAATTTTTATTATTTCACAATCTCAATCTTTTAATTACCATCCAAATTATCAATTAATTTATTTTTATTATCTCCTTAATTATTCTATAATTCTATTAGTATTATTAATTATTTTACTCTATATTTTTATATCCAAAAATTTTATAATTGCAAGTAGAAATACAAATATAAATAAGGGTAAGGGTAAAATTGGTGAATCCACTAATCTCAATTAGATTCATAAAAATTGAGAATTTGATGTTGATGTTAATATTGATGACCAAATCAACATAAATCCTATTATTGGGAAGCATATATCACACAAGAAAGCTTTCAAGTAGAACAAGAAGAATATACAAATGCTGAAATTAAGGTCCTAAATCCGATATATTTAGGATATATTTTAAGAAGACGAAAAAAGATTATAACTCATTTAAGGTAACTTGTAATTATTATGGTCAAGATTTTAAATTTGATGCTGGAGGTGGATATGAAACATTCATGAAACATCTTGAAAAAAAATCCAACTCAAGTGAGTCTTGACAATAAGGAAAAACAAATTACAAGGTACACAAATTTTAACTTTTCTCGATTATTCCATTATAATGAAACAAAATATAAAGAATATTTGGGTAAATGTGTTGCTATTGATTATTTATCTTTTAGTTTTGATGAAATATTAGATTTTAATAAATTTATTCAAAATACATGGGTTCTTAGAACTACTCTATTCCTAGAATTACTCTAAAATGAGTAGTTCACAAACTTTATAATCAAGGAAAAAAGGATTTAGAATTTTTTTTTAATTTAATGGACGTGTGCATATAGATAGCGATATTTGAAGTGACCATTGACAATCTCATTCATATATAGGTGTAACATATCATTGGATAGATGATAATTGATATATTAAAAAAAGAATAATTATATTTAGAATTTTTAATTTCTAAAATTTTAGAAGAATATTATTTAGTGTATAAATTTTTTTCAATTGATTTTGATAATGTTGCGGCAAATACCGTTTTAATTGTTGAATTAAAAAGAGTTTGTCAACCTGCTTTTCGTGGAAAATTTTTCATATTAGATGTGTATGTCATGTTTTAAATTTATGTGTACAAGATAGTTTAAAATCTTTTAAACTTTTTGTCATCCAATAAGAATAGTCATTTTATTTTTATAGACACATCCCCAAGTAATGAAAGAGTGGGGGAAATTTTGTAGAATAAATAATAAAAAAAAAAATTCAAAATATGTTCCTACTCGTAGGAATTCTATGTATGAGTTGCTTAATGCATCATATGAATATAGAGATTTATTATGTATATTTATTTCAAATAATGTTTCTCAAGTTACTTTATACCCACAACAATGGGGTATTTGCAAAAAGATTATAGATATATCTAAAAAGTTTTAATGATGCTATTTACACTTTTTCTGGTATGTATAATCATATTCTTCATTTATTTATTATGCAATGTGTTAATATTGTTGGAGTTTTTGAAGAAAATGAAAATGATGAAAATTTAAAAATTACTATTGAATCAATAAAATCCAAATTGCTAAATTATTATAAGGATATTTTATAAATTTATTTAATTACTTGTGTTTTTTTATCCATATTATAAATTAGATGATATGTATAATTATTTACATGATTTTTATGATTCTTTACATTTAATTGATAATGTAGATATCATATTAATAATTAATGATATTAGAAAATTAATATGTGTTATATATGAAGATTTTTCTAGTTCTTATAGTGAATAAGTTACTCCTCAATTACCTCAATTTAATTGTACTTCTAGTCAAAGTGATATTTTAGGTAAATTGAATACAAAGGATCAAATATTATTTCATGGGAAAAAAAAAAGAGCAAGAACTATTTCTGTAATAGAAAGTTATCTAACAGTTAATTTTGAGTTTAATGATAATGCATATTTCACAATATTAAATTGGTAGAAAAGACATTTTAACCAATGCTAACCATATTTTAGCAATCATTTGTTCAACAGTTGCAATAGAATAAACATTTAGCATTGGAGGCACTATTTGGAATGAAACTCGTTCAAAAATAAGTCATGAATTAGTAGAGGTTTAAACTTCTCTTGATAATTGGATCAAAGCTGAATATAGGAAACAAGAGATAATTCCTAACAACGAAGGAATTTTGTTTGAAATGATTTTGATAATGGATTGAGATACAACCGAAATCAGAAGGTTTTCTTATAATGAAGGTAACGATTGAGGTAGGTAGGGGGTCAATGATATTAAAGGTAAAAGAACTACATGAGCTTTAATTTTTTTATTCTTCAAAAAGATATATAGGCACTTAATTCATAAAATTAAGTTTAAACCTTTTATATATATATATATATTTTAATAAATTTGATTCCAAATCGAAACTGTATCGAACCAGAATTGAAACCGAAATTGAAACTGTCTCAGAATCAAAAGTTTTTAAATCAGAGCAAAATTTCTTAAGGTTTTAGTTTTGGTTCATTTAATTTAAAAATCGAAATCAATAGTTCTGAAACCATGATCATGCTTATCTCTTTATGTACCTATTAATTTTATTAGTGAAAAATTTATTCAAAATTTGACTTATAAACATAATTCAATTAAAAGGGTAAATCATGTTAAATTTATTATGTTATTTTATTAATTATTTTTTATAATATTATATTATATAATCAATCATTCGAGATGTAATTATATCTAAAGATATTAAATTTTAAGAAAAATCGGTTGTAATTATTTTAATTTTTTTAAAAATTATTCTTAATATAATTTTTTTTTACAATTATACATATAATATAATCGTTATTCGTCACGCTGCTTGTCCCAACACATATACCCTTATTTTATTTTGGCTATAGATAAGCGCAATTGCCATTAGCATTTTCCTGCGAACGTGTTAATGACAACTGACAGAGACCTCCTCGCCAATCAAAATCAAACCAATCTTTAATTATTAATAATAAAAAAGCAGTATCCATTGGGATCTGCAAGATATACAAGTACAATCGTAAATCTCCATTCAATGGGCCTTTCGAGCTGTAAAGTCAAGTCTCTGTCAAGTTTTTCTTTTCTTTTTGTCGACTTGGGTTTCAAAAAGTGATTCTTAATTTTACTGTGAATTTCCATGTCCAAAAGCTCTTATCTTGGATTTTCTTTTCTTTTCTGTTTTTTTTTTTTTAAAAAAAAAGCTTTTGTTATTTAAAATTATTAGCTCCTACATTGTCATTTCTGAAATCCAATCTAGCATCAATGATTGTGAATGCTAAGCTGGTGGGGGAGATTTTGACGATTATAGTTTCCTTATTTCTCAAATATGAAGGTCATTGGATTTGGATTGGCTAGTCGAGTTCTATCACATTTATATTTATTCCTAATATTATTTTTATATAGAAAGGGATTAGTTAGGAGTCGTGTGTTTCACATCTTGTAAGTATTATCAATTTGTATTCACGATATGTGTAGTGTTTGTTACAATCATCTATGTAATTTTTTTTATTTATTATTTTTTCAGTTAGTCAAAACTATTTTTTGAGTCTGTCCATCAACTATAAGGTGTTGTTCAATAATATAATTCAACACTTAAATTAAAATATTTAATATTTAATTATTTTAAAATTATTTAATAATTCATGTCATAAAAATTTTAATTAAATAAAAAATCACTTAAAATGGTTAGTTAAATTTTTAGATTAAAATTTACACAAAATGTAATAAATAATTAAATTTTTAAATAATTTTATAATTTAAAAATTATATAACTTCTACTATTCATCACTTAAAACTCAACACTTAATTTTTCAATATTACTAAATATTGCCTAAATTATTTCTTTGGATGAGTCTAAAGGCGCATGCATGCTCGACTTGTACATTAAAAAATTATTTTACTAAAAATTATCTTGAAAGAGTCTAAAAGCAAGCCTTTTTTCTTAAAAAAAACAAAAAAAAAAAATTACCATTTTATAATAAAATCTATTCTTATTACCTGTTTATACCAATAACGCATCCAATACCTGCACTGTCTGACGCTCTCTGAGGCAGGATGCGCTCTCTTAGATGCGCTCTCTGACTGTCTGACACATTTTTTATATTTTTTAAATTATTTTTTTTTATTTTTTATTAAATTAATTTAAAAGTACAGGCCTCCATTTTTTTTTGTTCCAGTTAGCACAATATTTGTAAGTAATTTTTTTAAAAAATTAATACCTAAAACTAGTTAATAGTATTTTTATTAAAATCATGATAGTATTAAATTTATTTAATTAAATAATTAAATTTTAAAAATAAATATTTTTGATGCATTATATTTTTGTTGTTAAAATTATTTATCTTAGAA
>CANXYC012331269.1:0-10997 GCA_948193065.1 Aleurites moluccanus
TTCTTCATGCTCCTCCTTACCCCTAGAATAGATAAGAATATCATCAATGAAGACAATGATAAACTTATCCAAATAGGTCTTGAACACTCTGTTCATCAGATCCATAAAAGCTGCAGGTGCATTAGTCAACCCAAATGGTAATACCAGGAATTCATAATGTTCATATTTGGTTCTGAAAGTAGTCTTTGAAACATGTTCCTTCTTAATCTTCAATTGATGGTACCCTGATCCCAAATCAATCTTGGAGAAATAACAGGCTCCCTGTAACTGATCAAACAGATCATTTATCCTGGGCAAAGGATACCTATTCTTCACTGTCACCTTATTCAGCTGTCTGTAGTCAATGCACATCCTTAGTGTCCCATATTTCTTCTTTACAAATAACACTGGAGCTCCCCTGTAACACCTGGCATATATATATATATATATATATATATATGAGTACATCTTAAATGGAATTGGTCTAATTCATTAATCCTGCAATAAGTCAGAGTTGTTTATTTATTTTGAGAATGTTGGAGAATGAACGAGTTAAAAGGGTGAGCATGAAAAATGTTCCTTTGTATAATATTAATTGATGGTTGTAAAATGTAAAAGAGATTGGAGAATTGTAACTTAAGAGAGACCGAATTGAATCAGACCTGTTGGACCATACTTGGAGAGTAAAGTCAGAAAATGCAATGTAGAAAATACACCATAAATTATTTAGACCTCCTTTGGATTTGGATTCCTGATATGTTGAACCCCTAAGTGTCTACTTTAAGTGACAAAGTAATCAAGGAGTTAGAATATTTATAGCTCATTTGCGAACTAGTTTAGTATGAGTGGTTAGAGAAGGTTTCCAGCTCGGCTTTGCGAGCTGGAAATGGCGAAGAGGCAGTGCGAGCTTGAAATGGAGAAGTGGCATTGCGAGCTCGAAATGGTGAAGTGGCATTTGCGAGCCAACAATTGCAAAGTGGCATTTGCGAGCTAGCAATTGTGAAGTGGAAATTGCGAGCCGGCAATTGCGAAGTGGCATTGCGAGTTGGAAATGACGAAGTGGCATTTGCGAGCCAGCAATTGCGAAGTGGCAATTGCGAGTCGGCAATTGTGAAGTGGCAATTGCGAGCTGGAAATGACGAAGTGGCATTTGCGAGCCAGCAATTGCGAAGTGGCAATTGCGAGCCGGCAATTGCGAAGTGGCAATTGCGAGCCGGCAATTGCGAGCCGGCAATTGCGAGCTGGAAATTACGAAGTGGCATTTGCAAGCCGGCAATTGCGAAGTGGCAATTACGAACCGGAAATTGCTAATTGGCAATTGCGAATCGGCATTGAGAAGTGGCATTGCGAGCTAGAGATGGTGAAGTGGCATTTGCGAGCTGGCAATTGCGAAGTGGCATTTGTGAGCTGTAAATGGCGAAGAGAAAAAAAAAAGAATGGCGAAGTGGAAATTTACTAAGGCAGTAGCCTCTATTCTCCATAGAAGACCGAAGCACCATCTTCCATTTTCTTCTTCAATTTTCTTCATTTCTTCATCAAATTACTGAGGGAAATTTATAGAAATCTTAAATATTAGCTTAGCTCACCTCATTTCCATCATCAGTTGGTAGAAAGGAGCTAAGGATTTCAAAGGATATTAAAGAGTAGATTTCATCCCTTTCCAACCCATTTGAGGTAAGGGTTTATTTGTATGATTTAATTGATTAATTAGATGTTATTTAGGTTGAAATAAATGACTTTAGTGTTAATTTACTTAGATTAATACTAATTTGTGGAAATCCCTAAATTTGAGGGTTTATTTGGAATTGTGTAAGATATGACTTGATGAACTAGTGTTAAGTTTTATTAATTGATGATAGAATTAGTTAATTGGATGTGAATGGATAACTAATTGATGGATTAATTGATGTAGAATTGGAGATTTAACAAAGGTGAATTATAAAGTGACCTAATTGGCACATTTGGGAAAAATCTGGTGGAATTGACTTATGTAAAGGTGACTTAAAGCATTAGGTGAGTTCTACATGCATCATTTGACTTGCCTATAGCGTTAATTTATTGAATGGAAAGCTATGGCAAAACCAACCTTAGTGGCCGAACCCTACTTTACTATTCATTGCCTTGGTTTTTCTTGATTTTTTTACCTTGAATTTCCTTGCCAAATTGATCATATTTGATGATTGTTTAATTGTACTTTTTAATGCCTAGCTCAATTGTCATTGGTCTATTGGGTTTTATTCCATAGGCCTACCAATTGAATGTCAATTGACCTACCAATTTCGGTCACCTAACTAACTTTTGTTCCGTACTATTATTGTTCACCATAACCTAAATCCTAGCTTATATGTTGTATTTTTTCTATGCCGTTGATTCCAATATTTCTTGATGTGATTGATGTTGACTATATTGACAGTGATGGTACTATTGTTGCATAATGGTTTCTATTGACATATTATCTCTTTCTATTGATCTAAATGTGGTTTGACAGAGCTGCCTCACTGACAGGGTAGTGGGTACATACTGTCGGCAATGTGCACATTGATATTGATGCCCTAGCTAGGAAAGGATTATGGTTCCAGCCATAGGACCTCATCAGTCTTATGTATATGTGATATGTGATCGACTATGTAATTATCCATAGTCTACGAGTTCATGGCCCTTTTATCTGTCTCACCATATTGATTCCCTGATTGGGTATGACCATTACTATTCCTACTGTTTATCGATATTGATTCTGTACCTTATATGATTTACACTGTATTATGGTACCTTATCATGTGAAACCAATTATTTGAGCTTATATATTTCATTATTGATGCATGTGAATTCACTGAGTATCATCTATACTCATTCTTTTATTGTTTACCCATTTCAGGAGAGGAGTAGGGTTACAGAATCTAGTCTTTTGTTTCTCTGAGGATTTTACTAAAGACTTTCTGATGTACATAAATATTTTGTTATTGTATTATATTATTTTTGGTGTTCATTATCTAGCTGCTCCATGGGTATGTACGGGTTAGCTAGGAAATGAACATGTATATGATGATGATATTATATGATGATGCATGATATAATATTGTGATAATTGATGATTTCAACCAATTACAGAATGCATAACAGAATGAATAACTGGATAACATAATGAATGGTAGTTATAGTACCTGAATAATATATTGAGGTTGATAGAATGTGTAATGGTAATGGGTTCTATGGGTGCCGATCGCCATTGACATTTCCCATGCCCTAGGACCGTCGCGGTCCACGAAAGTGGGTCGTGACATCCCCAAGGTGAACTACTAGGTCTGATAAACCCCTTGTTAAGTAATTCCTGTAATTTTACCTTCAACTCCAATTCTGGCGGTGCCATTCTGTATGGAGGAATAGATATCAGATCTGTACCCGGATACACTTCAATCTCAAATTCTATCTCCTTTTCTGGTGGCAACCCCAGAAGATCTGCAGGAAAAACATCTGAAAACTCCTGTACTATTGGAATTTGCTCCAACTCCTTAGATACCTTTGTAGTATCCACTACTGATGCCAAATAAGTAATGCACCCTTTCTTCAATAATCTCTGCACCTTAATAGCTGAGATAAACCCTGACATTTTCTTATTTTTCTCTCCCTGAAAAATAAACTTTTCCTACCCATCCAGTCTAAATTCTACTTGCTTCAAAGAACAATCAATAATGGCTCTATATATAATTAACCAGTCCATACCCAAAATCATATCAAACTCTAGTACTGTTAACTCAATCGAGTCTGCAAGTAACTCTCTATCAGCTATCCTCACAGGACAATTTCTATATCTATAACCATTAATTATATTCTCTCCCAATGGTGTAGCTATTTCTAATGGCATCAATAAAGGTTCCCTATCTAACCCCATTTTCCTAGCAAACACAGAAGACACAAAAAAGTGTGTGGCATGAGAATCAAATAATGTGTATGCCTCAATATCATAAATAGGAACCATACCTACTATAGTGTCATGTGACCCTTGGTCCTGCTGTAGAGTCATAGCAAAAACTCTCCCCTGACCTTGCCTTGCTAGTGATTGTGCTGCTGGCTGACCCTATCCTATTGGTCTACCTCTACTAGCTCCTCCTATACTCATCTGTATAATAGGCTAAGATACTACTGAAGTAGCTTGCTGTGGAACTCTCACAGGACACTACCTCAAATAATGGCCAAACTGCCCACATCTAAAACATGTCCCTGCTCTAGCCCTACATTCTCCAGCATGTCTCTTTCCACAGTGCTCACATAAAGGTATCTCTGTGATCTGCTGCATTGGTGTATTGGATCCTCTAAAATATATTGGGGTAGGTGGTCTCATCCTGCCTCCTCTAGAATAATCTCTCCTCTGACTTTGCACTGAGGGTGTCTGAAACTGCCTCTGAGTAGGCCTAACTATACCAGTCTGAGATAATCCCTCTTTATATTTAGGGAACTCTCCTCCTCTGCTCCTCTTCCTCACGTCTTTCTCTGACCTTTCTTCTTTATATTTAATGTCCATCTGAGCTGTTGCATCAATAATCTGCCCCAAAGAATTATACTGTCCAGCTAATAGTATATTATGCAGTGAAGAATGCAGACCTCTCATAAAATGACCAATCAAGTCTGCCTCTGTGGGTGTTATCTACCTCGCATACTTACTCAGCCTCCTAAACTCTCTAGCATAATCAGTGACACTAAGATTCCCCTGTTTTAGTTTCTCAAATGTCATAATATTTTTGTCCCTGATTCCTGTTGGTAGAAATTCATCCATTAACTTTTGTTTAAATTCTTCCCAGGTGATCGGGTCATTACCATGAATATTAGCATCAATGTGCTCATCAAACCATATAGAAACATCCCCCACAAATAGCAAACCTACCAGCTCAATAATCCTAGCATCTGAACATAGTAGCTTCCTGATAACTCTGTCCACCCTCTCAATGAAGTCATTGGAGTTTGTACCATACTCCCCAGAATAAGTAGGTAGCTGTAATTTCAGAAACTCTGTAATACTAACACCACCCTCAGGTATGATTTTATGATTTCTTACCCTTCTTTGCTCAACTGGCACTCTCTCTGGTGCTGGTGGTATCTCAAGCTATATAATAGGCTAAATAGGTGGTGGAGGTGGCTGTAATACTGCTGCTGCCTGTGCTGCTATATGTGTCTATAACATCTGCATCATTTCCTGATTTCTCCTTAACATTTCCTATCTAAAATCCTGCATTTCCTGTCTCAATGCAGTCTCACCAATATTACTCTCCTCCATACATTGCCATGATCTAGGTGGTTCAGGACTAATCCTCTCTACCTGTATAGAAGCATCAGTGCCTACCTCAGGCTCTCCACTATATGCTCTATGTTCACCCTCCAATTCAGGTATATCCCTTCTATTCACACTTCTCGACATCTGCATATATCTAAATAAACCAACAATTTACATAACATAAAGGAATATTCATACTACAGATTCACAGAATTTTAAATAATGAAGATAACATCTAACTTAAACGATACACGAATTCCTATGTTCCTTAGTATTTACTCTATTACTAACATATAACATTATAGGTTTACTAGACCTTTAGCTCTGATACTAACTTTGTCATAGCCTAATTTTAGACTATGACAGTCCTAGGGTACGGGAAATGCCAAGGAAGCCAGTACCTTGAAGAACCCATTCTTTTACTTTAACTTCACTTTTTACAAACTAATAATGTCATTAACAATTATTCCTTAAATATATGATACATTTTAAGTAGTAATTTTTTTTTTAAAATATCATAAGATTCCTTGGAGAAAAACTGACAGAGTTTTCTCTATAACTCTGACTTAATCTTTCTGTAAGAATTAAAGATTTACACTTCCAATAAACATACATCCCCTTATAGCCTCCATTAATCAACACAACTTAATAATTACATTCATATCTCATATGATATAGATACATCATTTATATTCTCATATCAGATTTAGCTGACACTTAGATTATATTGAAACATTAAACTCCTAATCAAACCAAGTCCTATATACATTATACCAAGGAACTTCTATACACCGGAGTAACATCAATACATACATCTGAGATCCAAGGCTGAAGATAACGTAGCCAATGGATATTTGCCTCACTGAGGTCCTAAAAACATTTAACAACTTTGGGGTGAGTATAAGATTATACTTAGTGAATCTAAATATATGAATATGCAATACTATTCATGAAAAGTCACATCTATCCATTAATGATCTGTAAATAGTCAATAATTGACAATGGAACAGTGAAATACATATAATGAATAATAATGCATATAATATAACATGTATGAGTTATCTGTAATATATCATAATATAATACTATACTTTTACTTCACTTCTCTACTATCACCTTTCCATCCAACATACCATTTCCAATCAACACACCATTTCATAAGGTAAATCAACCCTTATGGCATAGAGAATTTCACCCTCTCTAGCAAAGGTCAGTGAATATATATATTTGTGTGCACACAGCCGATTGATTTACTCACTACACCATCGAAGTAGTCCTGTTATAATATTATATGCAAATGTCTCATATAGTATGAATATATCAATATTAAGTCTCAAATATGACTATAATAGTGTTAAATAATATCACAAAAATCAAAGAAGCAATATTGTATAATATGAAAAATTTGGGCTCTGGAGCCCAGTTGCGCCAGCGCAGCTGACACCCCTAAATTACGGGTCTGTTTCTCATTTTTTAGGCTCTTTCTGGTTTTCCTTGAAATCAATATTTCCATGGCAATTTCTTTATACAAATGATAAATTTATATATATAATAAGCAATTAGGCTTGATTAGACATCAAAAAGCCTTTCAGAATAAATTTTATACCAAGTCAAAGTTTAGGTCAGTTTTAAATATTTCGGCAGCTCTATTCTAGGTCATTTTAGTAAAACTGCCCAAAAGTATATCATTAATGGTTTTCAAGCAAGGATATCATTTTATATGCATAAATGCATGACTTATGAATTAATAATGCATGATACATATATATAGACTCACCTTAGACAAAACTCCAAGTATTCCCCAACAGACCTAGTTAGCCCGCAACTCGTCGTCAGTGGCCCTAGTTCGGGAAGTCTCTCCTATATTAATTAAATCACTCCAATAAGACTTATACTCAATACATTACACATTAAAACACATATCAAAACACATCAACATACATAAAGCATATGTACTATACACTATATACCCTATATTACACAATTGACACTTTTCATTCCTTTATGCATCAAATGAAATTCTATTACCACATTTCATATGTTCATCACTATAATGCCATGTTAAGAACTCATAAACACTTATTCATCTTTTCATATCAAACATATACCAAATTCCAAATATGCTTTCCAAATACTTATATCAATCAACATTTCCACATTTGAACTTATACATCTACATCATTTACACCATTAAACTATATTTAAAACCTTACTTCCTCAATTGCATTAGCCTAACACATTGAACTAACAAAGTTTATATGGTTCGGCCTAAATGGATTTCACTCCATTCATCCATTTTTCAACACCAATCTATCATACAACATTTATATACATCAAATACATAACATTCATCCATTTAAACCTATAAAACACCAAAGCATCAAACCATTACACATCATCATCATTTTTGGCCAACCTAGTTTTCCATTCAAATAGATTTCTTTCCATCAAATAACCACTAATTCAATACATATGCATCAAATAAAACTCATTTGAACCAAAATTCCATTAAAATAACACCTTTGATTCATATTTCTTCCTATTAGGGTTTTCTTCCAACTTTTGATTTTTCTTCCAACCAAAACATATTTTTGATACTAAATAATATCAAAGAACATCTTAAAAACATATTTGAATCAAAAGAATGGTAAAATCACTTACTTACCAAAAGTTCTTCAAAAACTTCCAAGCTTTGATTCTTTACTTTTTCTTATTTTCCTTAAAATCTAAAGCTATATTTGTGTTTAAAATGATGGAATAAACAAGTTGCAATCAAGAAATGAAAGAAAACAACAAGCTTTGGCAATGGACAATGGTGGTCGAAACTTGCTAATAGAGGAAAGAGAAATTTTGTATGAAATTTGGCTAAGGAAGATGAAGGGGTTGCAAAAATCCAAGTTAAATATCAATGGTGTAATCCTATGCTTTGAGTTTATGATAAAATTTGTGAAACCTAGCTTACTAACCATCCAATTCTTCATCTTTTCATCTAATAGTTTGATTTAGATAAGCCTAAAATGATACCATAGACTTTCATACACCATATAAGTCCATATTTCAAAGGAAAAGACTAAACTACTCTTAATTCAAATTTGATCCTTATCTGAGCAGTTTTGCTCGAAATTATTTTCTACTGGGTTTAATTCTCTAACAAAATTTCAAATAAATATAATATCATCATTTTCATGTCCTAATATTCTTTTCTACCTTCAAATATGATATTAATTTCCATAAACTTGAAGGGGGTGTGAAATGACCATTTTGCCCCCAGTTCATCAAAAATTCAATTTTTCCTGATTTCTTCCTAACAGCCTTTAAATCACTTTTATGTGTATAATACTTCCTAAAACATGCATATATATATTTAATTCAAGCATAAACATACAATAATACACAACTTTTAAACAAAGGAAAAATCTCCTAGGTTTACCCTTTATGGTTCAAGTTCTAAGCTTTAATTGAAGTGTTACACTACCGAAGTACTGCCTCTAACTGGGAGGTGGTAAGGACTGAACTGGCCTGAGAGGAGGTCTAGGTGCAAAAGTTTGGGATGTCCCCTCCCCAGGTCTACGATACTCTCCTCCTCTCCCTCTCTTCTTCTGTTCCCTATCAGACCTTTCCTCTTTGTATTTAGCCTCCATCTGGGATGCTTTATCAATAGCTCGACTCAGGGAAGTAAACTCTATGCCAACAGAATGTTATGCAAAGTTGCATGTAAACCTCTCCTGAACCACCTAATAAGATCATCCTCAGTAGGAGCAATCTTCCTGGCATACTTGCTTAACCGTCTGAACTCTCTGGCATATTCCAAAACAGACAAGTTTCCCTATCACAGCTGCTCAAATTTTACAATGTTGCTCTCCCTTAAACCCTCTATCAAAAATTCATCCATCATCCTCTGTTTGAATTCTCACCAAGTCATGGGATTATCACTGTGAATGTTTTCATCAATATGCTCCATGAACCAGGTAGCAGCATCTACCTCTAGTAACAATCCTACCAGCTCTATAGTCCTAGCATCAGAACAAGGCAGTGTATAAACCATCATGTTTACCCTGTCAATAAAGTCACCGGGGTCAGTACCATACTCCCCTGTAAAAGTAAGCAGTCGTAGTCTCATGAACTCCCCAACAGTTACACCACCCTTTAGGATAATCCTGCGTACTCTGTCTCCCTATAACACTGTTGGCTCCCTCTGGGGTATTGGTGGTTTCACAAGTTGTACCACTGGCTGTACTGGAGGTAGAGGTGGTTGTGCCACTGCAGGTTGTGCTGCAAAATGAGTCCTGATGGTTAGTAAAATTTCCTATCTCATTTCTTGCATCTCCTATCTCCAGGGTGCATCACCCATCTGATCAGACTCTATACATCTCCGTGACCGGGGTGGCTCAGACTGAGTTCTCCATATAGCAGATGTATTAGAAGCAACCTCTTCTTCCTCACTAGATTCATGGAACTCACCCTCATCTATAGGTCTAGCACGTCTATTTGCCCTCTTAGACATCTTAGTATACTGTTACAAGTCAAAAACAAATAACCTAGCACGTATAAGAATGTTTATATCATAGGTACACAGAATTTCAAACAATGAAGAAGACTTGTCAATTTGATGATATAAGAAAATCCTAGAATCCATGGTACGTCTATTGCTACTAATATGCAAACACTATAGGTTGTATAAACCTTTAGCTCTGATACCACATTTGTCACGACCCAACCTGGGAGCCGCGACGGTCCTAGGGTATGGGTGTTGCTTAAGCTACCAGTATCACAAAGAACCCAATTAACTATACTATATGGCATACAATTCATATAATTAGCTTAAATAGCTTAATAATACTGCAAAAATTTCGACAGCATCTCCTTTATAATATGACTATGCCCAGCTGTAAATATGCAAATAAGCACTTCCAATATATCAATACTCATATCTTTATCATTAATGATCCCTTTGGATCTCCAGTAACAACTCAATATATATATATATCTGTATATCAAACTATATCTATACATAGCATAATATATATCTATGCAGCACCATAAAAATACAATCACATACATATACATGCCACTCCTTAGTACCATGGAATCTCTATACTGTACAAATATTTATATATACTTTTGAGACCGGAATTTTACATGTGCAAGTATCAAAATTCCAAGGCGAGGATGGAAGGTGCCAGTGGAATTTGGGCCTCACAGCAGACCTGAAAAATATAAACCACTAAGGGGATGAGTATAAAAATACTCAGTGAATCCATATGTATAAAAATGCAATAGATGTTCATAATACCATGGTTGCCCATATATGGCCTGTAGAATCAATATAAGATAACAAGTAAAGAGTATAACAAGTATCCATATCAATATTCATATAAGTATCCATGTCAATATTCATATAAGTATCCATATAGGTATCCAGCGTATGAGTTAACGCACATATGATATAACAGGATTGGGTCAAGTATTTGTAATAGCACAATCGTGCATAATTATATAACTCTAACACTATCATAAAGTGCATAAACCATTTTACGTAAGGGAGATCAGCACCCTAGAACTAGAGAATATAATGTCCCTCCCTAGTAAGGGTCCCATAAACACCAGTGTGCACATAGTCAATGGATTTACCCACTACACCATCGAGGTATCCCTGTTATAATACCATATGGGTGTGTTTCTATATAACAGTAAATATAGTATAAATAGATATCATATAGCCATGAAAAAAACATATATATATATATATATA
>CANXYC012331824.1:0-24813 GCA_948193065.1 Aleurites moluccanus
TCCTTTAAAAGATCTTTAGGAGTAGCTCTCTGTAATTTCGCCTCTGAACAGAACAATTAGAGGGAGGACAAACTCACCTGAATGGTATAAGAGCCTAAAGAGAGGATTTTTGGATTTCTTTGAAATAAAAGTAGGACTTTGGGGGTAAAAAATAGAAATAACTCAAGTTTAGGGCTGAGAAGGACTGCCAGTGAAACGCGGCTGAAAGTCTAAGGATTTTTGTGTTACGTTTTAAAGTTTAAGGATAATAATGTGCACGAGCTATAAGTTGGAGTACCATGAGTGAAATGATCTCGGCATTGTACAGATGAAAAAAGAGAGAATTTGTTTCAGAATTTTGGAGATGGAGATGGAGACGGAGACGGAGAATGAGGTTATTTTGATAATTTCACATTGGCTAGTTGATGTGGCAATCCGATTTGTCACAAAAATAGCCCACAGTGCTACGTGGCAATTAGACAAGCTTTTTCCGGTGAAAAACATTACTTTGACCATTCAGATACTTGATTGTAAAAATTTTTAGCTCATGCACCAAAATAAAAAATTTTAAAAAATTTAGATACTAAATTTATAATTATCCCTATATGATATCTTTGAGGTTAAGAATTTTGTACTACATAATTTTTTTTGGGAATTAAACGAGTCTTAGTGTTTTTACAATTGAAAAAATAATGCGTTGGTATAAAAAATTTTAAATTATCTATACATAATTGGTTTGGTGTATAAAAAATTTGTTGCACGAAGAATAGTTAAAAAAATTTCATATATTAAAGGAAAAATGCAATATTAGTGTTTGAAGTTTTTAAAATTTGATATATTGGTATATGAAAAAAAATTTAGTCTAATTAATTAAAGAGTTTTTTAATTTTTAAAAAATAATTTCATATAAATATTCTTAGTCATTTTTGGAATGCTAATTTGCAACTTTAAATTCTTCGAAAATGATAAGATTTTTTTTTTTGGATTATTGAATACAAAAATAAGATTTTGAATGGAGTTAAAGAGTTGCAAATTAAGAATTGAGAATTGTAAATTAGTACTTCGGTAGCTAAAAAACGTTGAAAACTTTTATATGAACTTATTTTTTAAAAATTGAAAAATTTGTTTGATAAAAAAAATTATTCAAACACTAATATAACATATTTTAAAAAGTTTAGATATCAATAGTGTAATTTTTTCTATTTTAAATGGTTTAATGATGGGAATATATTGAGGTGTGCAAATACACCTACAATATATTACCTACTCTTTTACTATTTAAAATAAAATATTCATGCCATCCCCATATGCAGGACGTAATTAAGATTTTAAATATGGAGGCGAAAATGTAAATTATTAAACTCTAATATATTAAACTGTAATTTCATATATATATATATATATATATATAGTAGCCCATTTATTAGATTCTTGGAGGGGCACAACAGTCAAACAAAAACGAAGAGGTAATTTAGAAGAAGTGAAACAAAAATTGCAGTATATGGTGGGAATTTGCACATGCAAAGCTGTTTATTTTAGCTAAAACAACTAACTACATTTATGGGCTTTTAGTAAACAAGGGAAGAAAAGACAAGAAAAACAATAATTTGTTGTGGTGGGAACTATTTTTATTATTAAGAAGAGAACTCATGTAAAAATTAGAGAGACTCATATGAAAATTAAATATATATATACATACAGATTTTTTTTGGCTTGGAGAGCTGGGGCCATGTCACCTTCAGTGTGGTACCGTCCCTGCCCATATGTGAAAAGACTCCCTATAATATTTTTATAGAAAAAAAAATATTAATTAATTTGCAGATTAAGCATCCTATCTATTTAATATGAAAGCGGCACCTTGTTATTGAAAAGTTTTCTCTTACGACCTCATTCTATAAATACCAAATACCAACTTTAATTTCAACATCTCATTGTCAGCAAATACCACAATTAATTCTTCTTAATTTCTTAGATTCTTTGTTAATTAACATGGCTGTTGTGACTCATGAAGTAGAGGTTGTTACTAAAATCTCCGCAGCCAAGTTGTTTAAGGTGTTCCTTCTAGAATCTGACACTATTATCCCTAAGATTCTTCCTCAATTCATTAAGAATGTGGAGATCCTTGAAGGAGATGGAGGGCCTGGAACTATTAAGAAACTTAACTTTGCAGAAGGTAATAATTAGCTAGCTAGTTTGTTATTTTTGCTAATTGCCAATTAATTAAAGCATGTTATTGTATTGATTTATCAATTCTTAATCTTTAATTAATCATGTGCAGGTAATGATTTCAAGTATCTGATAACCAGAATTGATTCTATGGATATAGATAATTTATCATGCACATACACAAGATTTGATGGGGAACCATGGATTGAAACATTAGAAAAAGTATGTTATGATGAAAAGGTAGTGCCTACTCCTGATGGAGGATCCATTTGCACGAGCGTTGTAAAATATTATCCAAAAGGTGATGCTAAAATCGATGAAGAGCTACTCAAGGCCGGGCAAGAGAGGATCATGGGAGTATTCAAAGTTATTGAAGCATATCTCTTGGACAATCCAGATGCGTTTTAAAAGCTACCTGCTTTTTTTTTTCTTCATTTGTTTTCAAGAAAATTATGTTGGAGTTGGATAGTATGTATGTAGTCCAGTTGATTACTAAAGACTATGTTGATCTTAATTCCATTTCTAGGATTGTAGAAAATATTAAGAGTGTTTTCTGAAGGAATTGTTCGATGCAACTCTCCCGTGTTTGTCGAGAAGCTAATAGATGTACAGATGGGATGGTTCACATGGAAAGCAAGCTAGCTTTGGGACTCATTTCTTTGCCAATCCGCCTGATGAAATTGGAGTCTTGATGTTACAAGATATCAGTGGTGTTTCTTTTCCTAAAATATGTTTTGTGAGGGACTTAGCCAATTTCCCTTTGTTTCCAAAAAAATAAATAATAATAAAAGTTAGATTAATTTCCTTTTAATTTAGTTTTATAAAAAAAAAAGTTTCTTTTAATTTAGTAGTATTAGTGTTATTTTCAGGACTAATAGTTCTCAAATTTGAATATTAATCAGGGCCAAATTTATCAATAGTAATAATAATAAAAGTTAGAAATTCTGTTGAATGGCTGCATGTCTTACAATAGAATTTATGTGAGTCTTGTGAGTTGACCGAGTTCTATTATTTCCCTTTTTTTGCTTCATTAGGGCTTGATGAGAGGAAAAAAGTAAATAATAAAAAAAAGCTTTTACAATCAATATCATCTTTAAATTTTCTGTTTTTAAGAACAATACAGAATTTGGAGTTTTCATCTATATGCTCTTTTGAAGACTATCACACTCTTCCCGATGCAAGTATAGCATGGTTTTAACTTGGATAATAATTTATGATCTTTTAGTTCATATGATATAATGATAGTTCTTGGTCAAGCTTATGTTTAGGAGAAAGGAAAGAATTTCACTTTCTAGTTAACTAAAACCATTTCGTTAAGCATCTACAGTTTTTCCTGAATTTTTTTTGTCAATGGCTTTCCTTGGGTATATCATCTACGGAAGAGGTTGCAACATATATTAAAGCTGAATCTGCCTATGGATGTAAAATTGATTAATATGTGACAATTTTGCATGTAAATATGGCACTAGCTAATTGATAGCTATAAGATCCCAATTGATCAGTTAGGATAATGGAATCGTTAAATTCTAATATCGAGATATTATGTCTACATTACGACTTAATTCTTGATGATAATATATTGATCAAAAATTTTATATCAAGAAGAATTTGATAGTATAGGACCTTAACCTCTCACTTAAAATGACTTATAAGCGAGTGAGAGTTGGACCTAGTACAAGCCAATTGATTTTATATAAGTGGATTCCAACATTTGCCCACTTATAAGTCCACCTGTATACAAACCCATAGATTTTAATATGGTATCAGAGCTTCATATCTAAATAGGTTAGATCCTGAAACCAATGTTCAAGCCTCCCATTGTGGACTGATGATGATGATGCCAGTTCAGACCTAAGCTAAAGAAGAAATGTCAGTCGGTTGTGAGTAAGTTGACCGACTTATTGATATTAGGCCATAGACCAAGCCCGGTTGCAATTGAAGTTGTGTGTTGAAAAAAGCATCCTATATCGAATAATGAGAAAATATAAAAAAGACTTATAAGTGAATGGGTGTTGGACCTAATACATGCCAATTAGTTTTGTGAAAATATTTTTCCACTTATAAACTCATATGTATATGGGTCTATAGACTTTAATAACCATATACCATATGCCAGTGAGCGCCTAACCCCATTTTTAAGGAAGACAAAGAAGATAAATGTTAGCTTGTGTTGTAAAGAAGATAAGTGTTAGCTTGGGTTGTAATTCTATTAAGATTCATTGTGTATCTATCTTTTCTATTGTTGTTATCTATAAGGATAACTATTCTTTCCTACTGTATATAAAAGATTTATTGTACAACATCATACATTAATGAAACATATAAATTCTGCACATGGTATCATAGCTTATTAACTCCAACAAATAATTTATTTTCTTTTTTTTTCCTATCAGCTTCTTCCTTTATCATGTCATCCTCTATAAATTCTTCTGCCCACTCCATACCAACTGCTACCTAATGTCCCATTATTCCAAACCTTATTTCTTCCACACCTACTGCTCACCATAATTTTTCCATTAAACTTACCTTTAATAACTACATAGCATGGAAGACCTAATTCATTCCTCTCTTGAACTGCCAAAATCTCACTTCTTTCATTGTTGGTATCTCTCCCTTACCGCATCTTATGATAACTTCACCTAACAATTCATCTTAAGAAATTCCTAATCTTGCTTATCAATCATGGATTCAAAAAGATCATATGTTACATTCCTGGCTTTTATCCTCATTAACCGAAGAGTTCTTTCCTTACGTATTAGGATTAACAACTTCTTATCAAGTTTGAGAGGCATTATCTAATGTCTTTTGTTCGGTTACTCAAAATTGTCAATTACAGCTAAATATCGAGTTTTAGGAACTAAAGAAAAATGATATCTCCATGAGTGAATTTCTCAAGAAAGCTAAAAGCCTTGCAGACTATCACATCCCAAAACTAGAACGCGATGGTCCTAGGGTATGAGTAGGTTTAAGGCCACCAAAAACCTATAAAACATACCAACCTAACCTGTGGCAATAACAAACAATAACTATAACCAATCCACAAATCCACAACCATAAACATCATCAACCTATGATATATTCCCCAAAATATAATCAACTTATTCACCATGGATAAAAGGCAAATAAGGTCCTCTATCCAAGATGAATAAGTGATAACCCAAAAGAATATTACATCCATTCAAATATTATGGAACTCTAAGAGAATTAAATATCAAACATTAAAATAAATATACTCAAAATAAACAAAGTCTATACTTTTCAAATAGCTTATTGGAGAAAGAAATCAAGAAGCTCTATCATTGGTCTCTGGACTGACTACTCTAATGCCTGAAAAACACAAGAGAATGAGGGTGAGCCTTCAACTCAATGAATTATGCATATGCCATACCTGAGGTTCATAATCAGATCAAAGGTTTAATGTTATCTTATACACATATACCACAAACAAATTTCATAGTACAGAGGTTAGAATATATACAGATAATCAGAAGTCATATACGTATCAGAAACTGAATCAGAATAAGAGTTCAGAAATCAGAAGTTAGAAGTGCCCACAAAGAATGGCACATCACATACACACACACACACACACATATAAGCAATGTAAATGTCAGAATAACAAAAATAGAACAGGAGTCTAATGACATCCATAATAGAACATAAGTATTACAATCTCCTTATAGCATACATGTGTTTGTGCTAACATGCATCTCGAGAAACTTTGTTTCGATAAACTTTGTCCCCTCTAGGAAGGACCCTGATACTTTGACTCTATCAGTCGAGTCACCGGTATACATAGTCCTATGATTTTTCCCTCATAGGGAAGGCATTCTGACTATACACATACTAGGTTCAAGATACAATAGTTATAACAAGGATTCTTATAGTCAAGTATATTTCTAGAATAATAATTTTATGCTATAATAGAGAGTTGGTTCCAAAGAAATGGGTAACAATACCAACTTCAAAGCATAGCAATGAAAACAAATATATATTTATAATAAATATTGTTAGTTTAAGAATTACCAACTTAACAATTTCATATATATATATTCAAAATGAATATTAACGAAATAATCATATCTATATATATGCAAATATATACAAAACACATATGCATAACTCACCTCCACAAAGCAACAAACAAGCCAAAGCTCAAAACCTTCTATCAAGTTTCAAATCAACTTGATTGCACTTAAAGCTCCAAGCCTAACACATTTCAACAAATTCACAAATTTAGGATTTTCCTTACCCACATTATCCATAACAAAATCTTGCAATTAAAGACTCTCTAAAGCTTATTTAGATAGTTCTTAGCCTCAATTTAACCATTCCTTAAGAAAATCATGGACTAATAGAAGAATTGACACTATTCACATTACTATCACCATTTGCCCTGATTCTTCTAATAACCAAAATCTATAACCATTAATACATTTAATATACTCCCCATAACTCATACACAACTATTCTAACAACCTATTACTTCAAAGCATAACATAAATTGAAATATGAAGAAAAATATCTTTCTCCACAAATGAGAATTTTGAAGAAATCTTGAACTTGAGATAATTCAATAATTTTATCAAAGTGTTTCCCTTCTAAAATGGAGCATTAATATAGATATTAATATCCTAGAATCACATATGGGACAAATTTAAGGTTTGGTGGTTGAGAAATAAAGAAGAGAGAGAAAATGATTTAATTTTTTGGACAACTGAAAAATGAACGGATATATATAGAACCCGATGCTTCACGCCCGTGAAAGAATGATTCACACTCGTGAAGGTAAACTTTTCATACTCGTAAAGATGAACATCACACCCATGAAAGCAATCTGATGAAAATCTGAAATCAAATATGAACTTTTTACATACCGTGAAGACTGACACACACCCGTGAAGGTAAGCTTCACGCCTGTGAAAGAAGGCTATGAGGTATATCTCAATATCTCTCCAATCTAACTTAACTAAAACTTATCCAACACAACTTAACATGTCAAACTCTCTATCTAATAGCTATTTATATTCAACAAATCATATTCTATCATATTGAACTAATAGAAAATAAAACAGAACATAACAAAAAAATTAAAATTTATCACAATCAAATAAATTCATTAAAAAACAATCGATCAAAGTACAAAACACAAACAATACATATAAAGGGTATTACATAGACTAATTACAGGTTGTTGGATGTACCATTTCACTTATTAAATTCAACACTATTATTTATCGAAATATTGGTATTGAGTATCATAGTATTATAATGGCATTGAATCTTCGACCCACTCCTGTTCCATTTCATGAATTGCATAGTCAACTTACTTCCCATAAAATATTTCTCAAAAGAAGTGCAGAGCATCCCCTTGTCAACCTTGTTACGTGTGCATCATCGCCCCAGTAGCAGTCCCAAGAGCATACGACTCTGCAATCACTCCTGCCTCTACTGCCTACTCCAACGAATCAACATCTCTAGTAGTGCCTGAACAACAGGCGTGACATGAATCCCTATAAAATTTATGGCCTTAGTAATTATCAAGCTGATCAGTGTGGAAAGAGATATACACTTAGAAATTCCTTTGCATCGCAGGCTTATTACACCCATTATCCATTTTCTGCTCCTTCTCCACCACTTTCTTATATAGGTTCTTCCTATAGTGAGTGGCATCCAGATACTAGGGATCATAATCATGTAACTCATGATATTTAAAGTATAAGTGTTGCTAATGATTATAGAGGTAATGATCAACTTCATGTTGGTAATGGTAAGGGGATGCAAATTTCAAACATATTTACTAGCTCGTTTCC
The DNA here is from genome assembly GCA_948193065.1 of Aleurites moluccanus. Classification (NCBI taxonomy): domain Eukaryota; kingdom Viridiplantae; phylum Streptophyta; class Magnoliopsida; order Malpighiales; family Euphorbiaceae; genus Aleurites; species Aleurites moluccanus. Next base: position 7,959 of record CANXYC012331824.1, read on the forward strand.
TTGTGCTATAAAATCTTTAATTCTTAGAAATGTTTTACATGTCCCTATGGTTGTTAAAAATCTTGTTTCTGTTCAAAAATTTGTTGAAGACAACCATTATTATATTGAAATTTGGCCTAACTATTTTTCTATCAAGGTCAAGGTCAACAAGCAATCACTACTCCACGAACTAAGTGAGAAGGGATTGTATGTGCTTCAAGTTCCAAATGTTCAAAAAGAAGTTTATGCCACTGAAAGCCTCAACAAAGAAGAATGGCATGTAAGACTAGGTCATCTGAATAATAGAACTATGAATAAAATTGTCAGGGATTCTAATTTACCTTGTTCCTTAGGACGGTCTGAGTAAGTATGTTCAACATATGCATTAGGCAAATTAATATCGAATGCCTCTTGCATCGATTCAACACACAAGTCAAAAGCCTTTTGATATTATTTATTTTGATGCTTAGGGCTCGGCTCCCATATCTTCAAGTCTAGGTCATAAGTACTTTATTTTTTTATTGATGAATTTACTCATTATTTTTGGATTTATTTCTTAAAATCAAAAAGTGATGTTATTTTGGCCTTCAAAGAATATGAATTATATGTTTCTCAAAAATTTAATTCTAAAATAAAAGCATTTCATTCTAATTGGGGTAGCGAACACCAAACTCGAAATAAAGATTTTAAATCATGAGGTATTTTTTATCGAATTTCTTATCTATATACTCATGAACAAATTAGATTGTTTGAAAGAAAAATTAGGCATGTATTAGACATGGGTTTAACTCTTCTTGCACATGATCATGTTCATTTGAAATACTAGAACTATACTTTTGATGTTTCAGTTATGTCTATTATTCGATTACTATCTTCTGTGACTCATAAAACACCTTATTTTGCACTTTACAATATTTTGCAAATTATTTAGACATGAAAAATTGTGGGTGTTGTATCTATCCTTACTTCATCCTTATAATAGACATAAATTTCATTTTATAACTAAGCCATGTGTGTATCTTGGGCCAAGTCCTTCTCATTATGCATATAGGTGTTTGGACATTAACAGTGGTAGAATTTTTCATACTAGGCATGTAAAATTTGATGAAAAATTATTTCCTTTTAAAACTCATGCATTATCTTTATCAACCACTCCAAAGGCAACAACTACTTCATGGTTGGAACTTTCGGCACCTCTCTCCTCTAATTTGGACTCTAGTGACAAAGAGGTATCGATCATACTCATAATTCTTTAATCTTATCTTCACCTCTCACTCATTCTATCACTAACTCCCTTCCTCACACACCACCTGCCACATCCATCCCATTCAATTTTAATTATTTTAATTTATCTACATCTCCAACAACTCCTAACATCAATCCATCCCCTCCCACGTCACCTACAACATCTATCCCATCCCACTCTTTAACTCTCTCAAACTCTAAAACCTACTCATCACCCCATCTTATCTCAAATTCTCCCATATCACCACAACATCACTCATCCAATAAAGGCCTTAATTTGATTGTTGATTTGACCTAGTACAAAGATCCCACTCTTACTTCTTCTCCACCAGTTGATCGAACCCATGCAATGGTGCTACGTCCAACAACCATGCGACGTAGACATGCATTGCATATTAGCAAACAAACTTCACCAAATTATCTTCAAACAAAACCCAATACATATACCCAAGGCAAAAATTTAGAACAATGACAACTAGTTATGTTTGATGAAATGAATCCCCTTCTCAATTCAAACATGGACTTTAATTCCTAGACACTCTAATACAAATGTAATAGGCAACAAATGGGTGTATAGAATTAAAAAGACTACGAATGGAGCTATAGAATGCTATAAAGTGCGGCTTGTAGCCAAGGGTTATGAATAGGAAAGTGGTATAGATTACAATGAAACTATTAGTCCTATGGTAATAGCAACGACTATTCGAACTATTTTTTCTTTGGTAGTGGTGCATAATTAGAATTGTCAGCAATTGGATATCTTAAATGCATTTTTGCATGGTTTTCTTGATGAGGATATTTTTATGGAGCAACCTCTTAGTTTTGTTGATAAGAATCACCTAGGCTATGTTTGTAAACTTTAGAAATCACTTTATTGCCTCAAACAGGCTCCTCGGGCATGGTTTACTCGTTTGGCTACTTTTCTTAAGCAAAATGGTTTAATAGCATCAAGGGCAGACACCTCTCTCTTTATATTGTCTACTAATGTGTTTTAATTGTATGTTTTGGTGTATGTTGAAGACATACTCCTGATACGTTAGACTCAGTGCAAATTCACTTTTTCATTGCCAAGCTCGAAACTCAATTTACAGTGAGAGACTTAAGGCTATTACATTACTTCTTGGGTGTTGCGAACACCAGAACAACTTTTGGAATGTTTTTGTCTCAAACAAAATACATTAATGACTTGTTACAATGTGAGGGAATGGCCGATTGCAAGCCTTGTTCCACTCTGTTTGCTGTTAGTCCACTGCTCACCAAGAATTCAGCGCCACTCCTTGCTAATCCTAATTTATACAGATGCATCGTGGGAGCCCTTCAGTACATAACACTTACCCGATTGAATTTAGCATTTTCTATCAACCGACTTTGTCAATTTATGCACTTTTCAAAAATGAGGATCACTTTAAAGCGATGAAGCATCTGCTTCGCTACCTTAAAGGCATAACAAATATGGGATTGCTTGTATCTTCCAAATCTGATTATCACTTATAATGCTTTGCCGATAGCAATTTGGGAGGCTGTCCGGATGATAAATGGTCTATAAATAGTTATGGCATCTACTTAGGTTGTAATATTATATCCTGGTAGGCTAAGAAACAAGGGATTGTAGCTCATTCATCGACTAAGAGCGAATATCATGCATTGGCTAATGGTCAACAGAATTAGTGTGGCTAACATTTTGCTTGAAGAATTGGGATTTCGACCAAAAATAGCAACAATACTATGGTGTGATAATATAGGGGCAATATATTTGTGTGATAATATAGGGGCAATATATTTGTCTTCAAACTCGGTTTTCATGCTCGCATGAAGCATATCAAGCTAGATTTTCACTTTATTCGTGAACTAATTACACAATGTAAAATACAGGTGAAATACATTTCTAGTGGGGATCAAATAACCTACATATTTATAAGAGCTTTAGGTACTAGTTCATTTCTTAAACAAAAAGACAAGCTTCAGTTGCAACAAGTTGCTACTGTCAACTTGAAGGGGATGTTAAGGAAGATAAAGAAGATAAGTGATAGTTTGTGTTGTAAAGAAGATAAGTGTTAGCTTGTATTATAACTCTATTAGGATTCATTGTGTATCTATCTTTTCTATTGTTGTTATCTTTAAGGATAGTTATTCTTTCCTGTTGTATATAAAAAGTTTGTTGTACAACATCATAAATTAATGAAACATACAGATTCTTCACACTCATAATGTAAGTAGTAACAAACCTACGGATTATCTATGGATTAGATGCATCACATTCTGCTTTTAGAGCTTATATGGCTCCATTTTCATTTTGCCAAGGCTACTATTTTAGTCACCAGTATGAAATTTGAGGCAGACATACTTTGTTTTGGTTCAAGGATTTTGTCGGTGATTTATTGTCATAAGGGTTATTTCCAGTTGGCTTCTTTGTTCATAGGAAGCTCTCCAGGTTTTGGTTCTTTGTCTGGTATCCCAATAGCATTGTTCGTACCCTGTTTATTCTCTCCCTCCAATATATCCTAATCTTTTATCCCAAAAAAAAAAAAAAAAAAAAAAAGAGGTTTGAGATGCTTGGTCCAAAGCTTCAGTGCGTGAAAAAGAAGATTTTGTTGCATTCTTACAGTGATTGCATTTTTATGATTATCCCGTATTAAGCTGAATAATTGCTAGTCTAGATTCTATTTTTGTTTTTGATTGTACTGGTTTAGAATTTGTATTTGTGTAATTTAGACTGCTTCATTTTTCCAAACTGCTTTCTACCTTTCATAAAATCTATCTTATTATCAAATAAATAAATAAAAGTAATAACAAACCTCAACTACCTATATAAGAGATGAGTATCTCCTCAAGTTAAAGGACTATGTGCACAATCATGAGATGAATATTACTTCAAGTCAAAGAATTATATACACAACGATGATTTGGGTAAAAAATAATTGACTAACCGTGAAATCCCATATCATTCTCATCAAACATCACAATTTGATCATTTAACAAATAAGCATCCATTTGTTTATCCGGACATCTAGTCATATAGATTGTTACTAATCACTTCTCTTTCATTAATAACTCATATTAATTAAAAAAAATAAATAAAGGTGATGGACTTTCCGAAAATAGTGCGGAGAGTTTAACGAATATGAACAATTTAAAGTACTTTTATTAATTAAATTAAATGGTCATCTCATTCTTCGAGAATCGTTCATTTCATAAACACGTATTAACAGTATTCTTAAAATAAATGAAAATTACAATATATTGTTAATGGAATTCAGTTACAAATATGTACAAACATATATGATCATAAATAAATATTCATATCAACTCCAATGAAATCCATCATTCATATACCATATAATCCATAATCCAACATGTACATACATAACATATCCATATTATGATCAAGCTTATCTAAGCCATTTCTAAGCTTAAAGCCTAGCTTATGGATCAGAGCGATTTTAACGCAAAGTGACATGAAATTCTTACTCTGACAAATGCATGTGGAACACTTATATATAAAGACATATGGTCATGCATATAACAATTGAAGCCATTAGGACAGGATAAGTCGTTAACTAGATTCAGTATCATAGAGAACAAATTTTAAGAATCATGAGTGTTGCATAATTAAACAATTTTTTACTCTCACTAATTAAGTATGCAGATTATTTATTTTAGGTAACAGTTCTATAAAATGAAAATTTTCCTGGATGTTTCTCAATCAAAATATTATATACTTCTTATTTATTGAATAACATTTTGTTAAACAAAGGATTAAAATGTTTCATTTATTTTCATGCTATGTTATCTCAGTGATATCACATACATTCAATTGAATGTGATATTCATTTTCAGAATTTGTCAGTCTTCAAATGAGGGAAAGTAATTATTAATAAGCAAATTAATTTTTCTAATGAGTGTCATAAAAATATTAGTCAAGAAATAAAAATTTAGATAAGATTAAATAAATAAATTTAAAAATAAAATAAACGAGTGAAAAATATAAATTTTAACCTATCGCTTAGAATAATAGTGATTGTAACGAAATATAATTTTATCAAAATTTTTAATTTTTTCTCATTCAACTCATTTTTATATTAATCTAATTATATTTATCTAAAATATATGTTTTATAATCATATTTTATCTGAAATAATTTTTTTTAACTAATACTCTTAAGATAATTATTAGAAAACTGTTAACTAGTTAATCTTTATTATATGTTTAGTTAGTTAATTAACTAATTTTCTTTGGAAAACAATCCATAATCTTCATTTTACAATCACACCTATATATGATTGCATTTGCACGCATATGCTACCTCAACAATAAGTCTGAATTCGATTTCGCTCTTTTTGACGGTAAAGAAAAATCTCCTTTCGTATATGGCTCTCACAAATCACATCTTGAGATTCCTTATTATTTTATTATAAAAATTTATTTATTTGTGTGCTCTTCATTTTATATTATAATGAGTTGATCTTTGCTTACCAAAGAGAGAAAATTAAAAAATTAAATAACAAACAGAAAAACGAACAATCCCAACATATATATATTATAGCTAACGCCACGCTTTAACCCTTTATTTTAATCTCTCTGTGTCTTTACCAATGTTATCATAGAACATTACAATCTTTTCATATATCTGCATGTATTATCTCAATTTTTATAATTCAAAAATTTAAAATAAATAATTGAGGTATCATTTTCAATAAAATTGTTTATTTATGTTGTATTGAAATCAAGATTGCACAAAAAAAAAATATTTATGAAAATACAAGAAGATTCTAGTCAAAAAAGGCTTGCTTCAGAAACAGAACTCATATAAAATACCTAATTAAATCTCGATCAGCATATTAAATTCATCATTTGGATATAATCTCTGTACTCACAAGCGTGGAGAAGAATATATTACGTACTAAATATTAGAAAGAGCAAACGAGCCGGCTTAGGTCACCATAATATCATCTTTTTTAAAGAAATAACTGTTTTAAAATTAAATTTATACATACGTAATTTATGAAATAAAATAAATAAATAATAACAAAATAAGTATTGTGATTAGAAAATCCATTTAGTTTGGGAGATTATCGTCATGCGTATTGGTGAAAGACACACCCATGGACTTAACATGATTATTGTGAATTTGACACCATACTTTAACAACAAACCTTAAATAATAGGATTATAGGTCATTCCTATTTGTAAGTCCTTCCTTAATCCATTACATTTTCAATATGAAATTCACACACTTTCTAACAATCTTTCATTCAAGTGTAAACTTTCACATTAGACTTTGACTTTCTTTTACCGAAAGTCTCGAGTGTTTATAATAAAAATAACCTTAATACTCCACGAGTTATGGCATATCAAGAATCACCTTATTCTTCCATGTAAACATTGCCGAACAATCAAATCTGATATGAAGTTCAAAGTAAAAAATGAATCAAATCATATGGTTTTTTTTTTACTTGTTAAATTTTCAATAATGGGTTCAATGGAAAGAGGTCAAACCTATAAGTAATAGCATTAACTTTTATGATGGGTTTAAAGTTTAATTACAATTAAATGCAAGAATTAGCTACTAGTTAATTATACTTTAAACCCATATATACTTTTTATGATTTCATTACTTTTCTAATGTGTGATATTTATATCTCAACACTCTCCCTTCAAATGATAACTGGTTTGATCCAATTGTTATTTGACAATTCAAGTACAAGTATTTGGTAGTTTTATGGGTTACCAGCCCAAAGTATTTGGTATTAATTTAGTAGTTTAATAAATTATCAGTCCATATGTAATTTGATATTAATTTAGTAGTATTCAAGTAGATCAGGTAATTAGTAATTGAAATTTTAATCATGATAAAACCTGCAAAAATATTAAGCTGCCATTGTAGCTTCTCTAAACTTAACAGCATCAAAATGAGAGAAAAAATGGAAATGAATGAATATGTGTATATTGCCTCACTTAGGGTTACGGAAAAGATGTTTATATACATGTATAGAAAAGTCTAATACTATCTCAAAAAATATTCAAATCTAACTATGATAGTTTTTATTTGAGGAAGCATGATGCAGCTACATATATGTGTGTGTCAGGAAGAGAGAATCTTGTTTCCAGATTAATATCAATGATATATTGCTCAATTTGGAAATATAAATCAATAAATTAATATATTAAAGACACCCTCTTACTTTCTTGATATATATAAATTGATTCTAAATTAGTACTTACACGCAGGATAAATTTAATTATTACTTTCTCCAGATTTTTTATTTGATATTTTAAAATTTTTTATATATATATATATATTGACGTTTTCAAAAATAAGATTATTTATTAATTTTTAAATTTATTTATTTTTTAATTATACTAAACACCTTAATTAAAGCATTCATCTATTAATAATGCTATTATTATTATAATTAAGAATAAATTGATCTTTTACTTCTAAAATTAAAACCTAATTTAATTATCCCTTTAATTGATCTACATAATTTATCTTAAACGTCATATAATAAAAAATAAGGGAGTAACACATTAATACCAAAAAAAAAATTATATGCTATGAATAAATTATTATATGCGTTAATAATAACTACTAATAATTGTGATAGTACAAACGTCACACTATTATAAAATATGGATGTAGCACTCCAATATTGACTTGTATTAAAAAAAATTACTTAAAAATAAAAGTTCACATGATGTAGTTGATAATCATATTATTAGGTTAATTTAACTAATTTTTAGGATTTTTTTTAATTCTACTAATGGATGATTAATTTAATAATATTTAAATTATTTGTTTAATATAGGTATGGAATCAAATTTAGATATATTATTTAAATTATATATATATTTAATATTAAGTTATATCTGTTAGAATTTATTAATTCAAGATACATATACATAAATTAAAATCACAAATAATACAGTAAATAATAGATTTACAGTGATTTAGATGTTCCTCGGAGAAATAAATCTGATTAATAAAATAGAATAAGAATAATAATCAATCATGTATATGTAACGTAGCGAAAACCTTATAAGAGTCTGTTGATTCTAGATAAATACCAGACTAATAGACATTAAAGTTCATTGATTCAAACAATACCGAAAATTATAATATTTTCATACAGAAATGTTATTTTAATTTAATTCAAAAACTGCCTCCAATCTTAAGGCTTACATGACTATATATAATGAATAGTTTTCAAAAAACTCTAAAAGTCTAATATGGTAATTTATTTCGAAAAAAAAAAATAACCAAATTTACATAAATGAGAAAACAAATCAAACTAACTTAAATATGAAAACAAATAAAAATTAATATAATATCTTAAATAACACCTAAAAATAAGTTTCCTATCAAAATTAAATAAGAAAAAATATCAACTCTTATTGATCTCCATCAACATGTGTTCGTGGAATAGTCAGGTTCATTATCCCTTATTTTGCAAAATTCTTAATCGATAGAGATTATGTATCACAGTAGATGAGAGAGAGATAACATAACCTATATTTATATAGAAGCCTAATTATGGTTCTCCCATCATAACCCTAATATGAGTCAAAATCTAATTAAAATTTAGTTCACACTTTATTCAAAATACATATCACAATACTTAGGCCTATTCCATTAATTTTTTATGATCATTCTTTAATAATGGACTATATAATATAATATTTTGGACTATCATGCTAATCCATAATTTTAAAACAATATAAAATTAATCAATAAGCTCAATAAATTCCAACATTCTAACACTTGGACACTATTAATTATATGTTTTAAGAAAAATATTTTATTTAGAAAATGACTATCGGGTCAGCATACAAATGTTTTTCATGTGGCTACAATTTTAAAAATCAATATAGTCCAAAAGAATATCCAAGCATATTAGTTCGGTATAATAAATAACTAATGTTAAATCATGACAATTATCATTTATTGACATAAGATAATCCATAATTACAAACATCATTTTTATTTACTTACATGAATTATTAATGAATTTTAATGTGGTGTGAATATTAGCACCAACATGCAATCAAATATGCTAATTTCATCTTTGTCCTGCTTTCAATCTCTTATGAGATTTCAATATGTTTCACCAAGGAACTTTTAAAGACAAAACAGTCATATTTAAGTACAACTTAAAACTTTTAGTCTCTTATGAGACTTAGTTATGCTTCACCAATAAGCTTTCTTATCAATAAATAGTCATACTTATGTATAACTTAAATCTGCAAAATATCAAAAGATTATAACCATAACCCTTCAACTAGAAGTTTTTATAATAATAAGTATTTATTTTTAAGAACAACTTAAGACTTTATTTAGTTTGAGTTATGGTAAATAACTTCTTAAAATATCGATCAACTTGTATCATGCACAATTACATATTAATGTTTTATTTAAAAATATAATTATGATCATCAAAGTAATACTTCACAATCCAATAGTAGTAAGGATTTAAATATACATTAGTAAGAGTCAAATACAATATTGATCACAGCTAATTTTAAAACTCTCACTAATCAATAATATAAAAAAAATATTCAAGTACACGATAACATAATTTCAATGTTCATGAAATTAACAAATAATCTTTAACATGTGTATTTTATTTTCATCTCTTTCTTTTTTTACCAATAAGAATGGTAATATATTCCATGAATATATTCAAAATTATAATAATTATCTATTTCATGATCAATGTAACAGTGATTGTCTATCACTAAAAACTTTCATGGAATGAAAATATACAATTTTAATGAGCTTATGCATAAAATTTCATATCCAATAGGATAAAATTTATTTATTCCTCAAAATACATAGTACGAGGCAAATAAAGTGATTTGAATCAATCAATAGTTTTAATGATATAACTTCAAATATTATTATGAAAATATATCTAAACTTATAATTCATATTACTCAATTATATTAAAATTCTCTATCAAAGAAAAAACATTATAAAGGATCCATATTTCCTAGCCATATAAATCCATATATCATACTTTGTGACACATAAATTATTTTTTATCATATGATACTTTCAATCATGACATTGAAATAAAACAAATTTGTAATTCTTATTTAGCATTCCATCATTAAAAATATAATAAAATTTTGTGAAATTATTTTCAAGAACCTCACGCTAAGAAACAATGCACATTCCTTTAAAATATTCAATGTCAAAAGTCCTACAATAGGAGTTTGATTTAGGAAACAATAATTCTAAGAGTTATTAATATATATGATGTGTTTTAATTTATATAATTAGGAAAAACATTTTCCTTGCACCAACTCAAAATGTGCATTGTGCAATTTACTTTTCAAGAAAGCAAATATCAAAACTTTGATATTATAATTATTACAATGTATTCACAAAATACTCATCAAAATTTGCAAAATCTTATATTTGCAACATGCAAACTTACTCTTTTAGATAAACTAATTCAAAATTTTTCACATTAATCTCCTTAAAACTATTTCAAATGAAAATAGTCAATTTCATCATAATAGTAATCCTAATATTTTCCTTGTGAAATCAAATGATACAATTTCATTAATATTATTATACCAATAAAGTTACATAATCTTTATATAGTCAAAAAAATTACATAATAATAATATTTATACCTCTTGTTAGTGATAACGGAAGCGCAAACATGATTGACATATAAACAATCTAAAAATACATCACAAACAAGAATAAAATATTTCAATTTTTCTCAAGTCTTTATCTCTTTTTTAATTATGTATAAATAATCGATATAATAATTTATGTAACTAATTTTGACAAAATCATTTTCAGAAATCAAAGTTAAAATAGTATTCAATTCAAAAGAAAGATTTAAAATATATTATATGAATATATTCAAAATAAGTAGATGATATGCAAAGTTGAAAAGACGATGATAAGTAAAATTAAAGAGAAAGTCTTATAAATTAAAAAAAATTCAATATAAATTTGAATTTATGACCATCAAAATAATCTCCACTAGGGATCAAATTTCATAATTTTTTTTAAAATATCATTATTAGATAAAATGATAAAAATCTATTTTTATCAATATAAAAGACTTTCTCTATCTCCTAAATCATTCAGGAGTTTCATATTATTATTATTGTCATCTCTGACATTAAATAGTTATTCAAAGTCATTGATCGAATAAGTAAAACATGAATAAGCTTAAAAATCCCAAAATAAGTTAATATTCATTAGAGAATTTAAAGTAGTTACTGCACATTCTCCTTTGAGTAAAATATACAAATGCAATAGAATCTCTACATTTAATAAAGAATACCCAAAGTATTCAAAAATTTATACATTTTTGATAAAAATCAAAATATTATCACAAGATTTTAAATCATCTCTAAATTAAACAATCAATAACTCCTTTCGGCAGGCTATAGAATGAAAAATTTAGAAACTAGTCCATAAATAAACTCATTATCCATATTTTAGCTATACAATAAAATCAAATAAATAATTTTAATAACAAAAGACTGATTGTAAGCAATAAAATTTTTCAACAAATAATACAATATATTAGAATATTATGGGCAATCTAAATACAAGTATAAGCCTTTTAATATTATAGCTTTACTCAAAATGAGAGTCCAGAAGCATCATTATAATTTCCTCTAAGTAGATAATATGACATGCAAATAAGATTCTCCAGAATTAGAGTCAACACAGAAAACATGGACTAACAAGAAAAAGAAAATTTATCTCTTTTGGGTGGATAAACTTTCAAAACCATACATTCTCTCTAATACTAAATTTCTTTAATTCTAAAATAAAATATATAATAATCTTCTTTGAGTAAATTACTATATATAATAATTTAGAAAATTTCATTTCACATCATGTAAAAAAAATTTATGAATCTTTATAAATATTTTATTTTAGTAACAAACACTTATATTGACACATAAATTATCACATCAGATATTACATTAATGCCCATAATATTCAATTACTAACATTATATCAGTATGACATAAAAAAAATTAAATTAAAATGCTTCATACATGAAATAAAATAATATTAATTTGTGTTATCCTAATATCAAAAAAGTCATGAGCCCAATTATTTATTCTAAAGAAGCGTGAATCCAATATCAAATCGCTTCAAAATACGCACGGTAAAAATTATCACTTAATGAAAATTAATTGAATCAATAGATCATTATAGAATTTCAGTTTATATATGACGGCTCTGATACCACAAGTTAAAATTTATTAATCTAAAATTCATCAAAAAATTAAAATCATAAATAATGTAGTAAGTAATAGACTTACAAAGATTTAAATGTTTTTCACAGAAAAACCTAATTAATCAAATAGAATAAAAATAATAATCAATCACACACATATATCCATGCAGATTCATCCTTTTTATTTTATAAATTTTTTAATAGATATAGATTACATATCACAATAAATAATAGAGAGATGACATAATCTATATTTATATAAAAATCTAATGAGAATTCTCTCATCATAATTTTAATAGGAGTCAAAATCTACCTATGATTTAGTCTACATTTTATCCAAAACACATATCATAATATTTAGTCATAGTCTATTAATTTTTTATGATCACCTTTTGATAAATTTTTTATTATCACCTTTTGATAATGAAAAATATAATATAATATTTTGGATCATCATATTAACCCATAATTTAAAAAAAATAAAATTAATTAATAAACCCAATAAATTCCAACAATACTAAAATATATACACACATTAAATCATTTCAAATGAGATTTCAAATTAAATTTATAGGAAAAAAAATCCGAAATTTTTGCATCAACTTCAATCCTTAACTCATATTGCATTATTTTATTAAAATCTGTTTTCGAAGTGAATTGATTCTATATTTAATTAATACTGGTCAATATTGGAGTGCTACATCGGGCAATTAATAACATCCGGCAACTCAATCAATTGGTATAAAAAATAGGAAAAATTAGATTATTGGAGTGTGAATTTTTTAAAATATGATATTTTAGTGTTTAAATATTTTTTTTATTTATCGAGTTTTTCAATTTTTAAAAATAATATTTTCTTCATCTCAAAATAAATATTTTGAGATGTTTCAATTTAATTATTTTATTTTTTTTAATTTAAACTACATTTTATCTTAAGTTGATAATAATATTCTCATTAAAAATATATTAAAAAATGTAAAAATTAATTAAGAAATATAAAATATGAAAGAATTAAGAAGATAGATGAAAATTAAAGTTATTAATAAATTAAAATAATAAATAAATTACGAAGTATTACATTTATTTTCATACAGATGAAATATCATATCAACTATGTTAATCGTTTTTCAATCATCAAAGAATTAATTTACATCTCTCATTTTTGTTGATTTACAATTTCCTAACTCCATTTAAAATTTTATTTTGATATTTTGCCATCCGAATTTCTTTTATGTGAAATTATTTTTAAAAGTTAAAAACTTATCAGATAAAAAAATATTTAGACACTAATATATTAGATTTTAAAAAGTTCAAACACCTAATAATCTTTTCTAAAAAAAATATTTGAAAATGTAAAGCTATTTTTTAGAGGTAGAAAATCAGATTGCAATATGATTCTATGAATGAACTGAAATTTGAAGTTTATATCCACCAACATTGCATGGAAATTCGGAAATGCTGTGTTTGATTATTAATATAATTATATCCTTTTATATAATCAAGGAAATGAGATTTTAATATGAATTTCAGTAACTCTTTTTTTTTAGTACAATTTCATTAAGCAAATATTGAAAGTAAATAAGATTCAAATTTAACTATGATGATAATTTTTAAAGTTAATTACTATTTTTTTTTTTTTTATAAAATGATTTAATATATTAAATTTCCTCAATCTTTTTAAAAATACACTAATTTCCCCTACGAATGTTACAATATATTACCGGACCATTTCGTCTAATTTTGTCGTTAGTCAATAGTTAATTAACCCTACAAAAGCAGTAAAAAGACATAAATGTCCTTACTTTTTAATTTTAATTAATTACATTATATTTTTACTTTAAAAAATATTTTTTAGGGTTAAAAAATATATTTTCGACAACTTTGAAAATAAAAATATTTTTTAAAAATATTTATTTTTAAAAATATTTTTATTTTATTTTTTAAAAATTAAAAATTTGAAAATAAAAAAATAAGAAATAAAAATTAAAAATATTTTTAAAATAACAAATAAAAATTAAAAATATTTTTTAAAAAATATTTTTTCTTTTTATTTTTAAATTTGTCAAAAACATGAAAATTAATTTTTTATTTGTATTAAAAATTTTAAGAAGAAATAATTTAATTTCTTCTTAAATTATTTTTTAAAATAAAAAATAACAAATAAAAAATAAAAAATATTTTGATTTATTTTTTATTTTAAAATTTGTCAAAAAATATGAAAATAAATTTTTTAATATTAAAAAAAAAATTAAGCAAAAAGAGAATATAATTAATTAAAAATAAAAAATAATGATATTTTTATCTTTTTACTATCCTTATAGGATTGACTAAAAGTTAACTAATAGCAAAATTAGACGAAAGAGTCTAGTAATATATTATGACATTTGTTAGGAGAAAATTAATATATTTTTAAAAAGTTATGAAAAATTTAGTGTATTGAATTATTTTACGTGATAAATTTAATGAATTGAGTGATCCTATAGTTTTAACTTGAGGAATACAGCTCTATTTTTGTGTGTTTATGTGTGTATGAGGAAGAGAGAATCTTATTTTTAAATTAATCTTGAAAATGTAAATCAATAAATTAAAATATTGAAGATTTTTAAAGGGTATGGTCTGCTAGCATAAGTTCAATCATCTCTATGTCCCACTTGGTTATAAACGAAGACTAAAAATATAGGTATCAATCTCGACAGTTTAGAAAAGATTCTCTATATTAAGCAACCTGTTTCTAATTGCAGTGGAAAATGGTCCCATATGAAAAGTTGTCTACTTCCTTCCTTAACCCGAAGGGAATGTTTCCTTAGTGATTCTTTGGTTTATGGAAAACAAAGCTCTTCTTGCAAAAATTGTTCTACTTCTTTTCTCCAAAAAAAAATATTTTAATTATAAAATATATAAATAATAATTTTTTTTTAATTATTTTAACTTTTATTCACTCCTAATTAAATATAATTATCTTCTTTGTTATTTTAATATCTCTCTTAATTAAATATAATCATTTCTTTACATTTCAAAAGATAATAAATATTTTTATTTTTTTCAAGTTTATATTAATTATATAAAATTAAATATCTTTGTTATTTTAATATCTCTCTCTTAATTAAATATAATCATTTCTTTACATTTCAAAAGATAATAAATATTTTTATTTTTTTCAAGTTTATATTAATTATATAAAATTAAATATATAAAGATATTATTGAAATATTAAAGTAAAATATAATTTAAATTAAGAAATAAAATAATTGAAATATGCATGTTAAAAAGAAAACTAAGACATTTATTTTGGAACCGAAATAATACTATTAAAATATTACCAAATGATTAAAAAAACCTAACTTTTTTTAAAAAATTATAATTTAATTTTCCTAAATATTTTGAAATAAGTTATTTTAATTTTAATTTTAAAAATTAATTATAATTCTACCATTCTATCAAAAGTATATTTATTATAATTATACCATTCAATTAAAATCATACTCATTAAGAGAAAAATTTCTAAAGAAAAAGGAAGAAGACATAATATATAGAAAGTTTTAGCTGAAGAGGGCATGTGTGATATTTTATTTGGCGCGAAATATGTTGAATAGAATATCACTTATAAATTTCGATGAGATTGAGGCAGGAAAACTGTAGAAAGACAGAAACACTGTAGAAAGAGCAATTGTTGCAACTGAATCGAGATTGGAGGATTGTGCTGCTACAAATTATAATTTAGTGATAATTAATTTTTCAGATCAAGTTGTATCTTCATACCGATAAAAATAAATAATCAAAAATTAAAAATTTAATTAGAATTAAATTAGGATTAAACTGAAAATAATTAAATTAAATATTATATAATATGAGAAATATAAATTAAATTGGGTTATGGAAACAAAGAAACTATTTTTAAAAAAAATTATATTAAAATATTACCAAATGATTAAAAAACCTATTTTAAAAAAAATTATAATTTAATTGTACCTAAATATTTTTAAATAAATATTTTTAATTTTAATTTTAAAAGTTAATTATAATTATTACCATTCCATCAACATATTAATTATAATTAATTATACCATTCAATCAAAATCATACTCATGAAGAGAATTTGAGAGAAATTTCTAAAGAAAAAGGAAGTAAACATAATAAGAAGTTTCAGTTGAAGAAAGTATGCATGATATTTTGTGTGCGTCAAATATATTGAATAGGATGTCACGTATAAATTTTGATGAGGTTGAGGTAGAAAAATTGTAAAAAGAGTAATTGTTGCAATTGAATTGAGGTTGGAGGATTATGTTGCTACCAATATTTTTAAAATCGGACCGGTTAAAAAATCGATGAAAATAGAGAGTTAGAAGTTTGACTGAAAAAAAAAATCAGTATATATATATATATATATATATATATATATATATATATAT
>CANXYC012332111.1:0-10045 GCA_948193065.1 Aleurites moluccanus
ATGTGAGATGTATCTTTTGATCAGTAAGGAACAAGAGAATATTATTATGAAATAGTATAGTAAAGAAATTAATTATGCTTGAATGGATTATGATATGTTATAGCATGATATTATATTTGATATAAATGTATATGAGATTCAGGATGTGGGAATTCTACGGGTTTATGGTGGCCTTAAGCCTACCCTTGCCCTAGGACCGTCGCACCACTGGAGTTGGGGTGTGACACAGTGGTACTGAAAATACAAAAATAATATTTATATGTGTTAAAAGAGATTTAGAAGTGCCTTGTATGATTATTGATCTGTGAAGTTGAGGGTATAAGGATGGCAAATTATTGGGAGTGTAAAAATAATTTTAGTGCAGGCTGTGAAATTCTTGAGAGACACGGTTTTGGGCCTGGAAGAGCATTAAAATTACAAAGAAAACTCTAGAAAAATTTCTGTAAAATTTATAAGTAATAAATGGAATTTAAGCATTGATGAATGAATTAAAAATTGATTGAATGATTGATAACTGGATTGTTCATGGGTTCTACGGGTTTTTGGTGACCTTAGTTCTACTTGTGCCTTAGGACCGTCATGGCCTAAAAGTGGGTCGTGACATTAGTTCATGCAACTAATACAAAGACTACATACTTTGCAAAACAATCATGCTTCATCTAATTAATCATGTCAAGATTCATGTTGGCATATACATTATGCAAACCATGTAATTATGTCACTTTAATTCCTTTAGTTTATGTACATATGTTCAAAACATGCCAAAGATAAAGATTTAATACGAAAATATTATTAGTTTAACCCACTCTAATCAAGGCATACTAACCTACAAAACATGTTTCATCTTACATAGCAATAAGGTATACTTTGAATCAACCATACTTTACTCATTTTTATAATTATGCTTAAGTTGTACATTCATAATATTATTCAAAACATTCAACAAAAATCAGTAGCCTTTTCATCTCATAATTGCATTTTAGTTTGCTTAATCACATAAGTCTATGTTAAAATAGTTAGAGTATGTGTGCCTTGCGAGCCATATCTATATTATCTTTGTACATATTTTTTGTAATTGAATCCCCTTTTTATAGCAATATATGAGGAATTGTTCATTTATATTGTTCTTACATTTATGTTGAGAATATTGTCCATAAGTACTTGGTAGATGAACGTTTCTCAGTTGATGAGAATGGAGTGATCTTTTGATCTAGTTCAAGTACTTTAATTATGTTCATAGTCATTAGACTTTTAGCTTGGGTTATACTAGTTCTGGAAAGGCCATCACCTTTGGTTATCTTCCTAGTTAGTATGGGTTACTAATGGAAAGGAAGCAGTGGATCACTATCTGTTTCACTGGATGTCAAGATAAACATATGAATACTCATTTGTTGAGTGATCGAAAGGTGATGCTGGATAAGAATGACATGGGATTTCACTATAAGTCAAATCATTTGTCATCGATGATCATCATTGTACATACAGTCCTTTGACTTAAGGTGATGCACATCACTTATATAGGTGATTAAGGTTTGTTATTGCTTACATGATGGGGCTAGCCACACACCAGTATATGGCATATAATGGCCTTATCTAGTTATATAGTGGGGCGTGTGATAGACCAAGAAAGGATTTATTCCTCCAAGTGAATAGAGTTAAGATCCTATGCCATCAGATTCTTCTCGATATGAAATCTTTGGCTAAGGTGTTGTCATCAAGAATAAAGTCTTGATGTGGACACAGTATCTCGTTATTAGGATTTGACGATTCTATGACCCTAACCAATTGATCGGGATCTTGAATGAAGAGATTTGAGTATACAATAATCATGATCAAAGGTTTTGTGGAATGTAGATCATCATCTATACATTCATATTTGATTGGGTAGTCATAGCACCTATTGCTAAGTGTTAACCATGAGTTATGGGAACCATTCGGGAAGGAGGATTCCTTTGATTTGTTGAGATAGGTTTTCTCGTGACATTCTGGATAATGTCATTTTCCATTGCCAATCGAACATGAACCTAGAAAGTCACACAAACATGTGTTATGCTTTTGGCTTAGTTATCTCAATCCTATAGATAATTGGATGGACTAGTTTATTAAGTTAACACGGTTGCTAGATAACCATTCTCTCAGTTCCAAAAAAAATTCAAGTTTGATGTTATGGTGAATTAGATCGACTATGGTAGTGGGCTAATTCATTTATATGAGTCCAACTCATATTAAATAATGGATGATAGCCTAATAGGCTTAATTATTTGTTAATTGGGCTTAAGATTTAATTATTTGTTAATGGACTTTTTCCTATTTAGTGGGCCAACCACTAATGGATGGAAGAAAGGATTTGGACTTGGATAGTGGAGAGTGGAGAGTGGAGAGTGTAGAGATTCTCCACTAAGCCTAAATTAAATATTAACCATGGATTAATTAAATCCCTAATGATGTGTCATTCATGCAAACCATCTTTGAGATAATGGGAGACATGGTATGACACTGTCACGTGTAAGGCTTCATTGAGATAGGGGAGATATGAGCGACATATGTAATTCATTATCCTTTTCAATCTTGTCTTGCATGGCTCCATTGAGATAGTGGGAGACATGGTGAAAACATGAATGACACATGTAAATCAACTTCTGCCTTCAAGAGGTAATCTCTAAGCTTTGCGTTGTTAATTTAGGCATGATGTGTTTTGGCTATAAAATAGTTGATCCTTGTGGTTGTACTCAAAGTTTTATTTGTTTTTGTTGCCATGTTTGTTATTTTGAGCATCCGATTTGATTTTTAGAAGCCTTCAAAAATCATTTTATTTACCAATTTAATTAACTAGTTTAATACCTTATCATGTCATATTATCCATTTTAAAGTCATTTTAACATGTGTTAATCATGCCAAAACCTTCCATAATAATAGTCATACCAAAACTCATGTTTAAAGCATAAATTAAGCAAAATTGCAACAAATATGCATAATTAGTTTTACATTAGTACCAACATCCTATCATGCCTCTAAATTAACTAAAATCATCATGTGAACATTTCAATTGAGTTTCATACATTAAGATACATCATTTATAGCATATTTTTACCAAAAAAACATTAAAGTGGCAAAACAAAGAAGGAAAAGGGAAGTAGAGCCTATGTCTCAGCAAAGGGTCGAGCAGCCTTTCTACTTTGATACATGTTTATCTTACATTTTTTGGCCTTTTTTTATGTTTTGGGTTTGATTTCTGAACCATTTCAACATCGATTACCAAAAACTTTAATTCTTACATTTTTTAGGTGTTTAAACTTTTTAAAAATAAATTTCAAACCTCCATTAAAATCAAACAGTAGCTAAATCCAAGGATGTGAATGTTCATGCAAAAGAGTGTCCTAAGCATGCCTTTTCTAGCTTTTTTTTTTTTTTTTTTTTTTTTTTGCATATGAATTCACTTTATTCACAAATCATATTTTTTAAAAGAATATAAATCAAGATTTTAATTATTCAAACTATCAATTTAAACCTGGATACAACAAGGCTCAATAATTTGTGCTCAGGCTTCGTCTTTCTTATGTGTGATTGGATGACTTTGAATTCTAAGAGCTTCGATTGCTTGAAGAAGGTTGCTTGCTTGTTGAAATTGCTTTGAATCAAGCTTTGATTCAAATAAATTTACTTCTACTTTAAGAAACACAATTAAGAAGCCTTTTGATTTTATTTTTTTATGAGAAGTTCGAAAGACAAAAGAAAAGCTTTGAATTAATCCTTGATTTTCTTTGAAAAACTTAATTTAATTCTTTGACAAAAATAATCCAACTTAAACCAAGTGTTTGATTCAAGAAATTAATTTCAAAATTCTAATTAAAAATATTCAGATTTAATTTGCTTTAGAAAGATGCTTTGATTCTAGAGAACTTAGGTTTTTCTTCTAAAGTTTTGATCCCCCAACTAGTGAGGGTGGAGGCCTATTTATAGGCTTCTTCACCCCACCTAAATAGGAAAAATATAAATAAAAAATTCATATTCATAATTTTCTTAAGTTCCAAGAAAACAAAAACTCCTAAATAGTTAAAATAAAACTTCCTAACTAGTTTATAGGTTACTTGCCCACCAAGGACTTCCAAAGCTTACTTTCTAGTTTTTAGACAAATATTTCAATTTAGAAAAAATGCTAAAAATGGACATATTTTATAAACTAATTAGGCAACAAAACATACCTGGAAATCCTAAAAACTGAAGGAAAATCGGACAGTGGAGCGGCGGTACGGGCCCGAAGCGAGCGCCTACACAAGCCTAGAGGCGTTGGGCCATGCTACCCAACATAGGGTTGAGCGACTCTGTATACCTCAGATGCAGAGCTGGGTAGCCTAGCAAAAGGCCATCCGGCCCTGGCCCCATGCGAGCCCTACGGCTTGTCGCAATTAGGCCCTTCAGCCTCCCACGCGCCTGTTTTCATTCTCAAACTTTTGAACATGATATGAAACTTTTCAAAAGCATTTTAAATAGTATTTAAACTCTTTTTATTTAAATTTTAGCTCAAATTAGTTTCGGGCCTATCAGTTTGCCACAATCGGGCCCCACAGTGTCCCGCAAGCCTAATTTGCATTCGGACCTCCGAACATGGTCCAAAATGATCCAAAATCATTTTAAATAAAATTTAAACTCTTTTTATTAGGATATTACCTTAAATCATCCCCGGGCCGATACAAATCCGTCAACTTGCTGCAATTGGGTTCTATGGGCTCATTTTGTGTTCAGGTCCCTGAACATAGCCTGAAATGACCCAAAATCATTTTAAATAAAATTTTGACTCTTTCTTATTAAAAACATTAACACAGATCATCAATTGCTAAAAGAAACTAGCAATTTCCCTGATCCAAAAAATAAATGCAATCCTTTGACAAGCAACTTCTTTGCGCAATCTCGACTCTTGTGGCCCCATCATCAAGCTTCGACTCAGGCTCAAGGTGCATTAAAATTTGATGCTAACAACTTGATTATCGGTGTAATTACTCAAATTTGTTTATTGTATTCTATTTATGTTCTTATAGTACTCATAGAAGTGTTTGAGTTGTATAGTTTGATTGATTGATGAATCATACATTATAGATTGATGTTTGCTAAGTTTAGATCGTGTTTAAGCTTGTATGATCCTTAGGAGTGATTGTTTAGGATGCTATCATGGTATTTGAGACTTTGGAATTCTTGTTAAGTGGCTAAGTCCTTTAGGAGTGCACTTAGAAGGTAGTAAGAAGCGTTACCTATTTAGATTGCCCGTGAATTTCTTTTTTATTTGAATTTCTTGAGTTGAACCATGCGAGTAACGAGCGTGACTAAAGAGTAACAAGCATTATTTTCTTTCTGTCCAAAATTCCCAAAATTGAGTTTCAAGCATAACAAG
Source organism: Aleurites moluccanus (assembly GCA_948193065.1). NCBI lineage: Eukaryota > Viridiplantae > Streptophyta > Magnoliopsida > Malpighiales > Euphorbiaceae > Aleurites > Aleurites moluccanus. The sequence goes on from CANXYC012332111.1 coordinate 5,387, forward strand.
CATGAAATCTGAGTAATGCTTATGAAAGAGTAGTAAAGAGCGTTACTTTTTCGGTAACCAGTTTTATTTTACTCTTTGTTTGAAATTTACAAAATCCTAAAAATTGAATAACAAACATTATCCATCTGAAACACATGTAAATGGCCTTCATATGCTCTAATCCAAAATGCCAGTAATGAGCTTTACCTATAAGGTAACATTCATTACTTACAGAGTGATATATATATATATAAACTCATTTTTCTTTTCAATAGATATTTGTACAAATTTCTCTCTTTCTTCTTCATTTCTAAAGTTCACAAACCCTAGCTAAGCAAAACTCTCCTTTATAATCAAACCATCAAAGATTTGAAAATTCTTAAAAGAAAACACTCTAAGAAACTCAAGTTCCTCCTAAAGTTATTCGTTTTCAAGGATTCCTAATTGTGAGAGAAAAAAGTAATTTTCTCTATCTATCTTTTAAGTTTGATTTAAGCTTAGTAACATTTATAGAAGTTATTTATGAGTAATGGATAAATATGTATGACCATTAATGGCTAATATTAGTGGCTTTACCATACAGGCATTTTTGTATTTGTTGTGGAGTGCATCGTCGGATGCGGACAGACACAAGAGTGTCACGTACTGTTCCTTTAAGAAGGGTGTGGTACAACCACCTATCAAGCCAGAGATATTCAAAAGAAGGGGCAGTTAGTCAAGCCTACGGTTAGCATTAAATGGTTCTTAGTAAGGTCAGCCTAAAATTGTTTATAAGTGGCATACCACTCGCACTATGGTAAATCTTACTCGGATAGAGATGGTTAGTTTAAAATGTAAGAATATTAACGGTTAATATAGACTGTAAGGATATTATTCACATTTATGGTGAATAGTAAAGTGAATAGAAACATTATCTTTATACCTTCCATATTTCTATAATTAATAGTTAAATTAGAGTTAGAAAATATCTAAATGGACTCTAGGAAGTGTAGGTTTAACTTGAATCTCCTTGCATAATAAAACCCTAATTGGAGTTATATTTGTATTTATGTTAAGCAAGGTGTGACATGGACTTTAAGGTGATTTATTGCAAACTCAAGGTGATTTGAGCTATATTGAATGATTATTGCAAGTGAAATGAGCTTTAAAATGTATTAATGCATAGTAAACTACCATGATTATGCTTGTTTACTTTCCCTTTGTGTATATACTCTTTTAAACTTGTAATATTATTATTAATGGTAATATTTGTTATTGTGAACACCATTCTTAACATTAATATTTTTCATTGAGACATTCTTCATTATTATGCCATACTGAATCAATGATAATGATTTGGTCATTGAGACATTTCTTATTGTTAAACCATATTGAATCAATGATAATGGTTTGGTTATTGATCCTTGAACCAAATCCATTGGAAACCTTATTGTTCAATTAATAGTGATTTACTTATTGAATTAATTGACATTGTTTATTAATCTATTATTCAAGAGGTCGTTTGGACTAATACATTGTTATTATACCTACTTAACTATGACTTAATCGTGAACCATGTTTGTGATAGAACGCCTTTCCCAATAAGGGAGAATTTATGGGACTGTGTGCATCAGTGACTCAACTGATAAAGTCTAATTTATTAGTGTCTTTAATTAGGGGGATGCCCTAGGTGTATGCTTGACACGACCCAACCTGGGAGCCGCGAAGGTCCTAGGGTACGGGTGTTGCCTAAACTACAAGTACCACGAAGAACCCAATTAATTGTACTATATGGAATGCAATTCATATAATCAGCTTAAATAGCTTAATAATGCTGCTGAAATTTTGACAGCATCTTCTCTATAATATGACTATGCCCAGCTGTAAAAACAAGTAATATATACTTCCAATATATCTTTATCATCAATACTCATATCAACCTCCAATATCAACTCAACATATATTTGTATATCAAACTATAAATATATCCATAGCATAATTTATATGTAAGACTATAAGAAACACAATCACACATACATATGTCCCTATTTAATTTATAGTACCATGGAATCTCTATTACTGTACAAATATTTACATATACTTTTGGGACCCGAATATTACATGTCACAAGTAGTACAATTCCAAGGCGAGGATAGAAGGTGCCAATGGAATTTGAGCCTCACTACAGTCCTGAAAACAATAAACCACTAAGGGGGTGAGTATAAAATACTTAGTGAATCTCTATATATATAAATGTAGTAGATGTTCATAATACTATGGTTGCTCACAAATGACCTATAGAATCAATATAGGATAACAAGTAAAGGGTGAAACAAATATCCATATAAGTATCCATATAAATATCCATATAGATATTCATATAAGTATCCATATAGGTATCCAGTATACGAGTCAACGTACATATGATATACCAGGATTGGGTCAAGTGATAAGTGCAATTGCACTAAATTCAATACTTCAGCACAATCGTGCTTAATCCAACAATCCACTATACGTAAGAGTGATCAGCCCTTATGGCTAGAGAATATGCCACCCCTCCCTAGCAAGGGTCAAATGAATACCAGTGTGCACACGGTCGATGGAATTACCCGCTACACCATCGAGGTAGCCCTGTTATAATACCATATGGGTGTGTCTCCATATAACAATATAAATAGCATAAATATAACTCATATAGCTGTGGAACAATCATATATATATCTATAATGAATAATAGAACAAATTTGGGTCAAGTCAAAAAAAATAGCTGGTGGGGCCCAGTTGCGCTGCCGCAACTGACACTCGCCATTGCAGGTCCGTTTTGGAATTTTTGAGTAGTTTTTGGTTAACTATGCTACCAATGGATTTAGGTTGACCATGAGGTACCATCTTAAAGCTTAGGGAAAAACTAGAAGAATGGGCCAAGTGGTGGCTCAATTGGTTTTTCAGGTTTGATTTTATAGACAAACAAAGTTTAGGTCATTGTAGGTCGTTTTGGTGGGCTTATTTACAGGTCAAAATGCACAGTAGGTACTTTAAGTTAACAAATATTGGTTTATCAGTCCAAATGACATTTCATATGATATATGATGGAAATCATGCATAATTATACATATAGACTCACCTTTATCACAATTTGTCAACTTTATCCCCCGATATCTCTCGTAGGCCCTAATCGGCCCACCAATCGACACTCCAAGATGGAGTACTCGACGGTTCCCTATTTCCACATATAACACTCCGGTAAGATGTAAAAACATCACAAAACACATTATACACATCAACAAACATCAAGCATACTCAATATGCACTATAAACCTTGTATTGCACAATTTACCCTTTTTCCAATCCTTTATGCATTAAACACATTCTATCACCACATTTGACTTACATTTCATATATTCATCACTATTATGTCAAATTAATAACTCATATACACTTACCTTAGCATTCTATATCAAACAAACACCAAAGTTCAAGTTTAGTTTCCAAGTACTTATATCAAACACCATTTCCAAATCTAAACTCATACATTTGCATTATATACTCCATTAAACCATATTCAAACCTTTGCTTCCTAATTACTTTAACCTAACCATATTCAAACCTTTGCTTCCTAATTACTTTAACCTAACACATTAAACCTATAAAATCAATATATTTTAACCTAGTTGGAATTCATTCCATTCATCCATTTTTCAACACCAATCATTCATATAACATAAATATACACCAATTACATAACAATCATTCATTTAAACCTATTAAACATCAAAACCTCAAACCATTATCCAAGCTTCATCATTTCAGCTAAGATGAAAATCCATTCAAATGGATTTCTTTCCATCAACTAACCACTAATTCATTATATACACATCAAATACCACTTATTTGAACAATAATTCCATCAAAATCACACTTTTGATTCATACCTTTTCCTATTAGGGTTTCTTTTCCAACCTTTGAATTTCTTCCAACCTAAACATATTTTTGTCATCAATTAACATCAAAGAACATCTTAAGAACATAATTAAACCAAAAGAACTGCAAAATCACTTACTTTTCCAATAGTTCTTCCAAAACTTCAAACCTTTGATTTTTTTTTTTTCACTTTTTCTTGATTTTTCTTTGAATCTAAGGATAGATTAATGTTTAGAATGATGGAATTGACATGTTTGAATCAAGAAATGGAAGAAAACAACTTGCTTTGGTATTCATCAATGGTGGCCAAAAGTTTGGATGAAGAAAGAAAAAAGTTTGGTTGGTGATTTTGGCTAAGAATGATGAAGGGGTGGGAAAAATCCAACTAAAATCAAATAGTGTAATCCTATGCTTTGATTCCATGGTAAAAATTGTGAAACCTAGCTTACTAACCATTCAATTCTTGATCTTTTCATCCAATGGTTTGTTTTAGGTTAGCCTAAAATGATACCATAGGCTTCCATACACCAAATAAGTCCATAATTCAAAGGAAAAGACTAAACTACCCCTAATTCAAATGGAATCCCTATGAGAGCAGCTTTGCCCGGAATTATTTTCTACCTACTTTAATTTTTCAACAATAATTCAAATGACCATTATACCACTATTTTCATGTCCTGATATTCTCTTTTACCATCAAATATGATGTTAATTCCATTAAAAACTCGAGGGGTGTGAAATGACCATTTTGCCTCCAGTTCATCAAAAACTCAAATTTAT
>CANXYC012332419.1:0-19724 GCA_948193065.1 Aleurites moluccanus
TGTAGTTTAGTAGGCTATAAAATAACAAAAATTATAAGAAAAATTAAAATGTATATATAAATTATTTAAATATAAAATTCAATTAACTTGAAATTAAATATAGAAATTTAATAAAATTAGTTTAAAATCTATTTTAATATACAGTCTTATTAATATGTTACGTAATATTTATTAATTTATATAAATAAGTAAAATTATTAAGATAATAAATTATTAATAATATCTAAAAATTGAAACTAATATATTAATATTTTATAATATATAATTAATTATGAACTCGTATTTTGTACAATTTTATTTATTATATATTTTATTAAAATATGTTAATGTATATTAATTATTATTATTAATTATTTATTAGATAATAGATATATATAAATTTATCAAATTATTAAGTTCTAAGTAATTTTGATTTTAATAATAAATATTATAATATTAATTTTATTTTTAAAAAATTAAATTATCTAATAAATTTAATTATTTTTATTAATTTATTTTAAGTCATCGGGTTGGGTTATGAGTTGAGTTACAAATCATGTCATTTAGATCGAGTCATCGGGTGGGACGGATTGACTTACAAATTGGATCGTTTGAGTTCAAGTTATTTGGGTCAAATTATTTTCCAATTAAATGTTAATTTAAATAGATTATAAATCGAATTTTAATTCGATCGGATCATCGGGTCTGGTAAAGATTTGCTTAACTCTGTTTTTTTTTAAATTGAGGATGTTAAAAATAATATGGTGTGTGAAGTTGTGCAAACTATTAGGAATGCTACTAAGGCAATATACACATCCACACGCACTTCTTATGAAAAATTATGATTGATTGCCACTAGACTTGTTACTGAGTCGAGTTGCGAGTTTCAATTTATGAATAAAATAAAATCTTATAAATCAGACGTTCAGAATCCAAACTTAACTCATGAACATGTCCAATTATCACTAATGATATTCTTAATCATTTTGAGTTGATTAACTACAGAGAGTAATAGATTTATGGTGCTTCTTAAGTAGTTGTTCCTAAAGGCTTCCAATTGGGTTGTACACCAGGCTTATTTGCATCATTTTGAACAAACAACTCTGACGCTTATGATGCTTGAGGGATAGTAATGAATTTTTTATATATCACAATGATAGTCTCCATGCAGCTTTTGAATAATTGAGAAAGGAACATCATGATGCACCTATCATAATATATATGTTGATATAATGCACAACAATGGATTTTAGATAACCTTTCAAATTTTGGTAAGAACTTTATAATCTTTCAAAATTCAATAAAAATTAAGAATTATCTTTTTTTTTGTGCACAGGATTTAAATCATTTATTAAAGCTTGCTGTGGAGTTGGAGATGAATATAATTTTAGTCCTGAATTTACTAAGATGTGTGGTGCTTCTGGTATACCTATTTGTCCAAACCCTCAAGAACATGTTTCATGGAATGGAGGACATTTTACACAACAAACAAATAAATATTTAACAGAATGACTCGTTAAAGATGTCATTCTAAAACTTCAATGTAATTCTTGATGAATTCTAATATTTAAAAGTAATTGTTTCATTGTAATTAAAATGCGATATATCTTTAAACTATGTGAATTTCAGTCTATAGATATAATGACAAAGTTAATTTCTTTTTCATATTTTTTTTTATGAAATTATTATTGATGGTTTACTATCTAAATAGGTATTTGTTTATTATATCAAACATTTGTATTGCATAATTAGTTTTAAGGTAGCTTGTTTAGTTACTTAAAATTAAACTTTTTTATCCTACGAACTGAAAAAAAAAAATCATTTATTTGGTTATTAAAAAATAACTTAAGTTTGTGCTTTTAACTTGTAGAAATCTTAAATAGAATATTAAAAAATAGCTTAGCTTTGTGTTTTTAACTTGTAGTATTTAAGAAAATAAAATAAGAATTGAATTCAATTCAATTAGCTTAATACTTAAAAATTTATAAAATCTATGATGAGATTTTTTTTGAGGAGTCTCGGATCAAATTCCACCTATCATCGACGTTAGTGTTAGAGATATTGGGCCTAATTAAATTAGAAGCTCGAACGACCTATAAGAGAAAGAAAAATGAAAGAGCATTAGAGAGTCTAATAATGAAAATATGCTTATGTGGGACATATGGCTAAAGCCCTCCCTAAGTAGGATATTGATAATTCATACTAGAAAGGATACTGTGTCACAAATATGGTCTATGGCTAGGTCATGGTTAGACGGTACGATAATAATACATGAGCTCAAATGGTCTTTTATTAATAATAAAACAAATATCAATAATATCAAGTTCAATAAAAAAGTTTATTAATAATGAAATAATGTAGGTTTTATAACAATCATGGAACAATATCAATGACAATAACAATAGCAACAATGCAATTTAGGCCATTTAGGATGAATAAATCAATGAAAAGATTAAATAAAAGCAATTTAAGATGGGTTATCATACATTAATACGTTTCATAATGCATCTCATTTTTAATAATTCCACCACCAACTAAACTCAAATCATTTTAACTTTGCACATGGCTCATTATTAATTTCTTGACTTTCTTGACTCATTTTGTCTATTCATGAATTCCCAAATCGATTATCAACTACATTCTATGGTACCCTAATCCATAGCCTTGATTTATCAAATTTAATTTTGGGTTCTTAATTCTTATGCCTTAGTAGCAATTGTATCCTATAACCATTAAAAACCAAACTTAATCTTAGGGTTTCCTACATCTAGGGTTTCTACATATCCAACTTAATAAATCTTAATTTCTTATATCAAATGCCATTTTTTACTTTTCATTTAACTCTTATACTATGATTAATTCTAATTAAACAAACCCAAATGAAAATTAAGGGATTGATATACTTACTTAAATATTCCACTCTTGTTCTAACCAATACTCCTCTAGAAGAATGAAGAAAGAATGAAAGAAAATCCACTTGAATCATTGAATTTCTCTTGAAATCTTGAATTTGATATGAAAGAATGGAAGAATTTGGGTTAGATTTGAGAGATATTAAAAGAAAAAGGAAAAGCATAGGTTTTAGGAGAAAATAAGAGAATTACAAGTGTTTAGAAGCTTATAAAATAAGAGAAATGGGTTAAAAATCATATAGGGCTGAAATTACTTTCATTGTTGATTTTCAGGCAACATGGGCTTGTCACAAGGCAACATGGACGCGTTGCAGAGCAGGGCATGTGTACTACTGTCCATTTTTCCATATTTGAGACCACGGCGACAAGGGCGTGTTGCTCTATTTCTTTTCTAAATAATCCTCTTATACAATTTGCACATCCAAAACCCTTAACCACTTACATCTATCATTTGAAAATCATCATTAATCATTTCTAAACTCTACTATAACTTTTAGGAATAATTTATTTTAAAATTAATCTTTAATAGTTTAGGCTAAACTAACTAGCATTCAACTCTATCCATGCACAGTAAAGCAACTAGTCAAATAACTCTTTAAGTAATATCTTAAACTCCACTATGATGCTTAAGACACATCTTGAGACATTAAAACTAGCAATAACCTTGGGTATCACATAGGGATTATCTGCCCACACCTGTGGGGGAATATTGAATGAAGTCTCATAGCGAACTCTCTTTACATGGAGAGCGAAGTCATCTGGCTATGAGTCAAGGTACTATCAAAGTAAAAGGTTGAGGGGGGCTAATGTACTCTGCTGTGTAGGTTTTTAAAATCCAAAAAATTTTTGTAAATTTTTTTAAAAATCATAATATTATAGTATTTTTTATAACGAATCCAATAACATGATTTTTGTATAAAACAAAAATCAAATGGATTCAAAAAATATAATATAAATATATTAAATTTAGATCATTAAAATCTAGATCTAAATTTAACAAACTTATAACATATATTTTTAGATTTATTTAATTTTTGTTTTATACAAAAAAAAAAATATATAATTAGATTTGTTATAAAAAATAATATAATATTATAATTTTTAAGAAATTTTATAAAAAATTTTGATCACTAAAAAGCCTATACAATAAAAATTGATATGTTTTTGACACATCAATCCCTCGATTCCAAAGTAAAGTGACTTTAAACGAGATATGATTCCAAAGTAAAGTGACTTTAAACGAGATATTTATTGTGGAGATGATCGCTAAATGTTGAAACATAGGTGGGCCTGTTAGTGCCTTGGGCCTGCTAATTATTGACAACTTGAACCTAATGACTTTTGGATGTGTGAGGCTTGATTTCTATAACTTTAGCTTGCGTTGGACTTAATATTGATGGCCTAGTACCTTGGACATTTTTTTTTGAAATTGCCTTGGACTTAATATTGATGGCCTAGTTAGTGTAGCTAAATTTAATCCTTATCATAGGCCTCTTACTCTGCTAGCGTAAATGGTTAAGTGCGCAAGTAGGATTATGATCTGTTGGAGTTCCTGGTGCGGTTAATTGATGAAGCATTATCTTCTGAAGTCTTTTGGAGCGAACCCTTTGGTGACTATGTTTATTTTCTTAAGTATCAAAATAAATTTTAGATTATTTTTTGGAGTTATTAACTTGCATAATTTTTAGGTTTAGAAAAAAATTATTTCTTCATTTATATATTAAAAGTTAACATTAATATCTCTTTAAAAGAATTAATATTAATAAATAATATATTGAAATTACAAATCCCATATATCAACTAAAGCCTAAAATTACAGCCGCTCTCCTTCTACCTTCTTGTCTAGAAAACAAATCCCTAGCCTCCAATTCTTATATTTCTTCTACGTTCTACCTTTTTAGCTCCATCAAACCCTAAATCCCCTGCCTCAATACTCTGTTCTCGCTGTTATTTATTTGTGATAATTCAAAACAGTTACAAGGTTTTCTGAGATTTGCTAAAAAAAAAAGGTAACTTTTTTTTTTAATCTCTGAATCTCGCCCCTTTCTTTCTTGTTTAAGTTTTCTTTTGGATTACAATCTGTTTTATTAATCTTGAGCAAAATTCCCAATATTTTTCTTGCATTTTATGCCCTTTTGCTATAGTACCTTCCCTTCTTGTTGCTGAAGGCCACGTTTGTTGTTTAGTGTAATTTGATTGTGGGTTATGGTGAAGCATGTTGTAATGCTTTTGCAATATATCAATTTATTATTAAAGACTATAATTTTGTGATGTTTTGAACTAATAGTTAATTGCTGATCAATCTCTCAGTGACTTGAGTTTGTTTCTTTTGGGTTTCCTTGTTGGCATTTTTTTCAGTTTCCGTATGTGCTTGATCATGTTCAGTGTGGATAAAGAAAATATCTTTTATATGAATATGCTTTAGTATTATCCCATTCAGTGATAGTTTGTAGACGTTTCAACCTAAGTTTTGATCCCCCTATGTAGATTATAGTGCTTATATAAATTCTGGTCTCAGTTTATACCCTTAGTTACTAAAAAGTTCCTGACTTTGGTGTTGATTTTAAGTTCTAGTCATTTACTTCAGAACGAGTACATTCATTATGATTACTTATGCTAATGCATGAACTCGAATGGGCAGGGCCTAACTAGAAAATCTTATTAAGGGCCCAAAGTTAAATTAGTGAAAAATTTTAGTATCATAAATTATATATAATTTTTTTAGGGGAACCAATTAAAAATTTAGGTGTAATTTTAATGCTATTAGAGTGAGTCAAAGTTAAACTATTAAAAAATTTTAGTATTATAAATTATATATAAATTTTTTTTGGGGGAGTCAATTAAAAAATTTACATGTATATATACATATATTTAAGAATTTTGAAAGTTACATATATATATATATATATATATATATATATATATACATGTATTTAAAAATTTTTGGGGGACTAGCCCCTGCGTTTAGGGATGAGAAACTGTTAGGCTTGCAAATTTAGAACAGTATTGTAGAATTAAAAACTTCATGGCATCTTTTTAAATAAAGAGAAGGTATAGGAAGATTGTAAGAGAGGGTTCATATGCTTCACTTAAATATTTTCTGCTTGATTTAGTGTAAACTAGTTTGTCATCTACCACTTGATCATTCACTCCGGGCATCTGAATTAGATAAGAAGATATCTTTTATGACCTTAGAAGAGGTGTGTTTCTTTCAATTAAAATCCATTGCTGTGTGTTCTCATAGTGTGATTTTTTTTTTTTTATGTTTATCTGTCTGCCTCTCAATGTTTTCTCTGTTTTATATTTGCTCACTGACATATTTAGTTAGTGTTTGATATTTGTTTTCTCTATTGTATTACGGTCTATTGTATAGCTTTCCTCTGTGGTATTGTGTTCTTTGTTCTGTTATAGACTATTCATTTTTTATTATTGAATTTGTACTTCTGTTTTCTGCTCTATTGTTGCAGTTTTCAAGTAATTTATTTTAAATCGTAGATTGATGTTAATTTCTTTAGGTTGACAAAAGACAAATTATCCTCTACTTTTTTTATCTTGATTTGTCTATTTTTTAATGCTTTTTTAATTTATTCAGCCATTGATTTGATTCTTTAATGTCTTCTATTCCTTCTTCTCTTTGTCCTCCCTATTCTTCTTTTTTCGTCATCTTAATACTAACTGTGACTATATCTGATTGTTATTTACCACTTTTATGTAACATACAGAGAAAACATGTTAGAAAATGAGGCAAACCCAACTATCAGCAAGTCAACTGGCCTGCCTAGGAAACGTTTCTACCGGGCACGAGCGCATAGCAACCCACTAAGTGACTCGCATTTTCCTGTTCCAATTTCCCCTTCTCATGTTGACTATTCACTTCATTACCCTCAATACTTCCCGTCCTCTGATCAAGTGGATCGTTCCAAAAAGATTCAGTTTGCAGATGTTGGTTGTGGTTTTGGAGGGCTGCTTATTAGTCTTTCAACCCTTTTTCCTGAAACCCTAATGATTGGGATGGAACTTAGGGATAAAGTGACAGAGTATGTCAAGGAACGAATTTCTGCATTAAGGGTAGCCAATCTAGGTCAATATCAAAATGTCTCAGTGGTTCGAACCAATTCCATGAAATACATACCAAATTACTTTGGGAAAGGACAACTTTCAAAGATGTTTTTCCTGTTCCCAGATCCCCACTTCAAGGAGAAGAATCATCGTAGGCGGGTTATTAGTCAACATTTGCTAGACGAATATGCCTATGTTCTTGAGATTGGTGGGATTATCTACACAATTACTGATGTGGAAGAATTGGGTGAATGGATGAAGGCTTGTTTGGAGAGCCACCCAATGTTTGAAGCCCTCACCGAGGAGGAGCTTGGAGCAGATCCTGTTGTAAAGCTCTTGAATTCAGCAACTGAAGAAGGACAGAAGGTTGCTAGGAATGGGGGACAGACTTTTCAAGCAGTCTATAGACGCATTCCACCATCTCTATGATACATAAAAATCTTAGACCTACTTAAGCAGATAGTTAAATCGTTAAGTTGGTCAGTTTTGCTAGGTTAATTCTTACCCATATTCCTGTTCGAGTATCATTATTAATTTTGTAGATGTACTTGTTATTTGTCTCGCCGCTCACATCTTCACAATTATGTATTATGTCCTGCTGAGCAGTTCTTGTGTAGTTTATTTGGTTTTCTGACAATACCTGTCTTTCCTATTTCTCACAAATTTCAAGTCGACTAGTCCATCTTTCTTCATAATGGCACCCATTGATTATGAACTTATTTGGGCGTTGAAGTTATTATTTTTGGAATAATGCATGAAACATTCTGCATCCAAGTCCTTTTGATTTTGAATTATTGCCAGGGATAGCGAGCTTTGACAAATAATATAACTATTTTCATTGAGATTAGGAGTTAAGATTGGTTCCAGAACTCGGATTGAATTGAAGATAGCAAGTGTATGATCAAAAAGGGAAGCAAGTTGGTTATTCCAATATTGCATCAATCAACACACATTTGGAGCAACTTTTATTGTGTGCTTATATCAAGATCAAAGCTTAAAAGAATCATAGAAGATAGAACGTGGATATACCATTTTTCTTTTCTTTTCTTTTCTTTTTTAATGGAACATAGATATCATAGACCAACTAGTTGGATTTCAGAACTCTCAATTTGCGAGTATATACATCCTGATAGATAGCTGGGCTGCTTACAATATATTGCTTGATTTTCCTATGGAGTAACAATTGAATATCTTGGAAGCCCAGTCCGTCAGCTTATGTCAACCCTACAGTCCAATTTCAGTGGCTCCCAGCAAGAAGTTTGTTGGTTGGAGACGAGACAAAGCGGAGAATTTGCCTTGAAAAAAAAAATGGAAAAGAAAAGTCAATAGTAGTTTCAGTCGTTTAAAAGAAGAATCAATGTTCTTTTTTTTTTTTTTGGGTTTATCAACAATTTGTTCATCAATGATTAAAAACTTTTCAAAATATTTCAATCTTGACTTCACTCATTGATCATCTCTGCTCTGCACATCTTATTTTCACTTCATTTCCTCCATAGCCACACCAAATTACCCACCACCATTCCTTTACTTCTCCTACCCAATATAAAAAAGACAAAAGAGAAAATAGCGGATTCTTTCCTCTTTAACATAGCTGAAACTCTTCTTGGAAAGTTAACATCTAAAGTTCTTGATGAGATTAGCTTAGCATGGAATGTCATCGAAGATCTCAAAAAGCTCCAAGATATAAAGAATTTAGATATTTGAAAAATGAGTTATATTTCTCTGTTACTTTTCTTGTGTTTTATTTACAATGACTAAACCTACTGATAAACAAATAATGATAATGGTAAAACTAGACACACATATCAGTTATAACAAACAGATATTAAGATAACCCATTAAGTAATACTGTTGATACAAGACACCTTGTTCACCATCAAACAACCCTGAGCATCTTACAACCTGGTTATCCATACTCAAAAAAGCTTGTTTTGATGCAGAGGATATTGTTTTTGATTTTGTGTGGGATGCCTTGCAGAGACAATCTAGTACTTGTAAGATACGTCGCTTCTTTTCTGATAAAAACCACCTTGTGTTTAGTTTAAAGATTGGGTATAAAATGAAAGATATTAAAGGACTGCAGCTCAGAAACAATAAGTTTCATTATCTAAAAGAAAGATTTGTAGATGAGAAAGTTGTGAACAGAAGAAGAGAGATGACTCGCTCCTTTGTCCAAGCTTCAGATGTTATTGGGAGAGATTATGATAGAGAAAAATTATAGTATTTGTTAGAACATGATTTGCAGGAAACTCTCAGTTGTTTCTATAATTGGGATTGGAAATTTGGAGGCCAAGGGAAGACAACAATAGCTAAAATGGTGATAATGATGAAAGCTTAGATGAGAATTCTAAATTAAAGATATGGGTTTGTGTGTGTGAGGATTTTAATGTTACTAGATTAGCTAAGGAAATTACTAGTTCTGCTACTGGGAGAAGTTATGGTAACTTGACAATGGATCTATTGCAGGCCCGATTACCGGAGTTTGGATGGTAGAAAATTTTTGCTTCTTTTGGATGATATTTGGAATGAGAATCTCGTGAAATGGGTTGAATTAGGAGATTTGTTGGAGGGCTGTGCTTTGGGAAGTAAAATTATTGTCACTGCAAGGAGTTCAAAAGTTGCTATTATTTTTGGAAATGATCTTGCATACAATTTGGCTGTTCTTGGTCTTTCCCATAAAGATTACTTGTCCTTGTTTTTGAAACGTGCACTTCGTCCAGGACAAGAGAAGCAATATCCAAAACTTGTAGAAATTGGGAACGAGATGGTGAAGAAATGTAGAGTTCCTCTAGCAGTGAGTGAGGACATTAGGAAGTCTGCTTTATTCATCAATCAAGGAAAAAACTTGGGTATCCATAAGAGATGATGAGATATGGAATTTAAAACAGCAAGAGAATGACATACTGCCGATGTTCGAAGTTGAGCTATGATCACATGCTATCTTACTTGAAACGATGTTTTGCATATTGTTCCCTTTTCCCAAAATATTGCGTTGTACAGTTTTGAAATGGTTCAATTTGGAGGGTTCATGGACTTCTTGAATCACCTAATGAAGACCAAGAATTGGAAGAGAACGAGTTGCGGTATGTGAAAGAGTTATGATCTGTCTTTTTTTTTCAAGATATCGAGGACCATGATTTCTATTTTACCTGCAAAATGCACAATCTTGTACATGATCTAGCTATATCGGTTGCACAAAGTGAGTGTTCAACTGTAAACTTTCTCACCCCAGTCGTCAATGAAAGAATCTGTCATTTGTCCTCTTCAGGCAGTAATTTGCCTGGCCAAGAAGTTCCAAAGTTTCGGCACAAGTTGGAGAAGGTGAGAACTGTATTCTTCCCGGTTAGAGGGATGGTAGGAATATCAATGGGACGGGGAATTCTTATTCTCCTCGGGGATTTGTCTCGAACGGACTAGAGATTTTCTAATTTATCTCTCCATGGGGCGGAAATAGGGAGGGAATAGGGAGTGTATTCCCCGCCCCCAGGGATCTCCATCTTCGTCCTCGTAGGGACCCGATATTACAATTACATAAATATATCTAATATAATTACTTAATTACCCTTAAATATATAACAATTATGTATTAGGATTTTTATAAAAATAAGAAAGTGAAAAGTCCAATCCTATTTTATTAATTACATAATATTTTTTAATGTTTTATTAAACAACATTGCATAATATTTTTAATGCATTAGGTATATTTATATTTTGATTATATTTGGTTGATGCTTTGTGTAACTAGATTTTATTAATATTTTCTAAATAAATTTGTTATTATTTTTAGTTATTATTTATGAATTTTATAAATATATATAAAATAAAATTTAAGTGGAAAATAGAAATCCCTATAAAGATGGGGATAGGAATAAAATTGTCTCCGTATGCTAGACGGAGACGGGGATGGGTATTTCCCACTAAAGTGGGAATGGGGATGGGGATGGCTCATTTGCCCCTGCCTGGCCCGTTGCCATCCCTAAAGGATGGGACCTAGCAGCAACTGACAACTGCTTGTCAAGATTCAAGAACATGAGGGTACTAAATCTTAGTGATTCATGCTTCGAGGCATTGCCCAATTCCATTGGTACCTTGAAGAATTTGAGATATCTTAACCTTTATAGGAATGGTAAGCTCAAAAAACTCCCCAATTCTATTTTCAAGCTGCAAAATTTGCAAACTTTAAGATTTGAAGAAAGTGAGAAGCTTGAAGAAATTCCTGGAGATATCAAGACTATGACCAATCCCAGGTTTTTGGTGATAACTACGACATAGACTTCTTTGCCAAAGAATAAGATAGGATGTCTCGGTTCTCTTTGGTATCTGTCTTTGTTTGATTGAGGATTGTTGAATCATTGAGATTTTTCTTAATTTTAGATTTATGTTTTTTCGAATTTGAAGTTATTTTGTTAGTTTCTTCAATTAAGGAATTTTAATAGTCAAATATTAAGATTTCTTTATGGAAATCTCTCTATTTGAATCTTTTTTTCCTTGTATTTAATCAGTTTGACACAATGAAATTAATGTATTGAAGAGCAAGTTCAGTTTTACTGTTTTATTTATTTATTATGTATGTTTTGCTCTCCCAAAAATCCAATAGTTGTATCAGAGTTTTATTCTTAAGGAACCTGTGTTGAGAAAATGAAGAAGAAAAAAAAAAAGGCTCCAGATGTTTGTTTTTTACTTTTGGTTTGTTGTCTCTCTTTCTTCATTTTCTTGGTAAAATATTTCATGTTTTTTAGTTCAAGATGAAGCATATCTTCATAATTTATCTTTGTGAAAGTTATTCCCTTTCAAGGAAAAGAAATATATTTTTTGTTCTTTGAAATAACTAAAATCTTTAAGGGACCTTCATGTCCATAAACTGAAAATTAAGAAAGACCAACATGTCTTTAAACTGAAAATTTTCATGAAGACCAGCCAGTCTTTAAATTGAAAAATGTATGTTGTCTTTAAACTGAAAATGGATGAAAACCTTTAAGTCTTTAAATTGAAAATAGATGTAGATTTTCAAATCTTTAAACTGAAAAATTTTATGAAATTTTGAAGGGACCTTGCATGTCCAAAAACGACTAAAAAATTCATTTAGAAGGGCCATATATTTATTGCTTTTGATGAAAATATTTCATTGCTCACATGTTACTTTTACTGCCAAAATGGATGGAGAATGTTGCATTTAGATGTGAAGTCTGCATTTCTAAGAGACATTCTTGAGGAGGAGATTTATGTGCATCAGTCTAAAGAATTTGAAGTTGCAGATCAAAAAAATAAAGTTTACATATTGAAAAAATTTTGAACAGACTGGATATACTAGATTGATTCTCACTTGACCCATCAAGAATTTAGGAGTAATAATGAAACTATAGTGTATGTTTGAAAGATGGTGAACAACTACTTTTATCCGTGTATGTGAATGATATGTTGGTAACAGGAAATATTTTTCAACTAAGGAGCAGGCTGGTGGTCTCAAAAAAAGTTTCAAGGAGGAATGTTGAATCATTGAAACTTTTTGTAATTTTGGATTTATGTTTTTAGAATTTGAAGTTATTTTGTTAGTTCTTTAAATTAAGGGATTTTAATAGTCAAATATTAAGATTTCTTTCCAGAAATCTCTCTATTTGGATCCTTTTTTCTTGTATTTAATCAGCTTAATACAATGAAATTAATATATTGAAGAGCAAATTCAATTTTACTCGGTTTTTTTGTCTATTATGTATGTATTGCTCTCCCAAAAATCCAACAGAGGATATGCAGTCACTAGCATCCCTTCGGACATTGGTGATAGCTTCTTGTGGAAGTTTGACATGTTTACCCCGCTGTATAAGGAACCTATCTGCATTAGAGACATTGGTGATTGGAGACTGTGGAAAGCTTAATTTGATGGAAATGGATAACAGTGAAGATTTCAATCTGAACCTTAGTTCATTGGTCTTTGGAGAATTACCCCCGTGGCTTCAAGGATGTGCAAGCCCTTCACAATACATGCATATCGACGATTGTCCCAACTTCACAACATTGTCAGACTTGCTAAAAATCTAACCTCACTTGAAAGGCTTGAGATCATAAGATGTCCGGATTTATTTTCTCTTACATAGGAGATGCAATGCCTGACTACCTTGAGAGAACTGAAGATCGGACTTTGTCCTGAACTGCGTGAAAAATTTGATCCAGAAACAGGAGAGGATTGGTCTAAGATATCTCATATTCCTGATATTTTCCTCAATAGCATCAAGGTTAAATCACCTGCTAACTAGGTATGGAGTCTGCTAATTACTGCTTTGTTTTATTACGCCATTATTCTACCTATGTGCTCATCATGTTCAATAGATTTCTTTGTTACGATAATTGAAACAAACTCTTACTAATTAACCAATTATAATGTGATCATTCATAGCCCTATATTGCAGACATCCATCAGATATATGACACTATATGTTTGTTGATTCATTATGCTTTCAAATTTTTACAACCTTGATATATGTTAGGTTTGTAAGTCAATTTCATCTTAGGTTCATTTTATTTGTTAACTATTGCAGCATTACAGAGATTAACCGAAGTTGACAGCCAGCAAAAATTCAATCTTGCATTTGATGTCACCTTGTTGGCTTGGCATGTAGTCATGGTTTTACCAAGAGAAGTTGATCCCTAACAGAAGAACAAAAGAAAGGGAAGAAAGAGGATCTACATTACTACCCCAAACATATTTGAGAGCGAAGTTCAGTTAAGTTGAATTGAATCGAGTACAAATAAATGTTTATGGTATTCATACAATTGTATTGTGATGGTGTGAAAGTTTTTCGTTTTTTCTTTTATTTGAATGTGTGGTTTTTTCCACTAGTAGATCGCATATTTGATTTGTTGCAATGTTCTAACCTCTTGTGCCTAAACATACAAACCATGTTTATAAGATAAGCTTGTATTGAATAAGTTGCCTCGCAAGTTGAAATACAGGGAAGGTATCTCATGCAACACAAATGCATAGCCCCAATCAAATTGCATAGTGAATGCTTTTAATTCAAATTTTTTGAAGCATCTTACTATCAACAACATGACAATATGAGATTGTTTGAGAATGAAATAGCAAAATCAAAACTAACAAAATAATAATAATAATAATTTTTTTCTACATCTTCTCTTCATCTTGCCCTTTTAGTTGCCCCACTTGTTAGAGTGGTGATTGGTGAATAAAATATATCAGAATATTTGGGTCTGCAATGACCTGGTCCAAGATCTTTCCATTTCTACATTTACTTAAAATTTCCAGTGAATCCATTCTGGCTTCTTGCCAATTACCATAAAATTTCCCCCTTCTATATATATCCATCTGAAAAAAATAATAATAATAAACCTCATCTGCATTAAGCATGGCTGACCGTGGCTTTATAATAGCAGAAAGCTATTACAATGACAAATGCTGAAAGAGGTATCCCTGTCAAAGCATGGTTTGCAAATTGTATTTTTTCCACAAGAATTTGTTTTGCTCCTTAATATTTACTTTGCTATTACTGGTGTAAAAAAATATACATATTTAGGGTCCATTTAGAATTGTTTATACAATTATTTAGGAATGGCATCACCTCCGCTTCATCAGTTCAAAGGATTTTTATCAAAATCAATTTTTTCCATTTAATGAACTTTCAAATCAAATCAAATCATTATTATAACTAAATTATCGATTTAATTTGATTTAATCATTTTCGATTTGTCAATTTTAAATTAAAAATATATTTTTTTATACATTATTATTTTATTATAAATTTAGAAAAAAATACTGATAAAATATCGATGATAAAAAAAATTAAAAAATAATTCAATGTACAACACATAACTTATCTATTTTATTGATTAATATATCCAAAACTTATTTTTTTCTCAATAATTATATTTTTTTTATTTATCTTTAGTTAATTTTGATGAATGATATTTTTAAAAATTTTAAATTAATGTTAGGTTTAAAAAAATTATGTAAGTATATATAAAATAAATAATTATTTTAACGAGTATTCTTAAAAATTAAAAATTCAGATAATATTAAATAAATAAAATTAAAAATAAAATAAATAAATGAAAATTAGAGATTTTGACATACTACTTAAAATGATAGTTATTGTTATGAAATAAAATCCTATTAATATCTCCTCTTTTTCTTATCCAGTTTATTTTTTATATTAATTTATTTATATTTTTTTAATATAACTGTTTTATAATTATATTTTATTTGAAATAATCGCTTTTAATCAGTGTTCTTAGTGCACTAGCTAGAAAAATCGTAAAATAAAACTAAATATATTTAATTATAATGATTGTTTTTTCTACTTGATTCGGTTTAACTCGAAAAAAATCAAATCACAAATTAAATTAAATCTTTGATTTTTTTTTATTCTTAAATTGAAATCAAATTAAATCAAACAGTCATGAAATCATCAATTTTAATTTAATTGATCGATTTAATTAGTTTGATCGATTTAACTTTCACCTCTATAATTATTGTCTATAAAGTATCATTTTAATATGTTACTTAAAAGTTTTAAAATATTTTAATATTTCTTTATTTATGAGTCCTCAAATGGATCAAAATTTCATAGTAATGCGAGCAATACAATAGAGAATACTCTTCCCTTTAATAATTCAAGAACCTTACAAACCCTTAAATAAGTGAAAAAAAAAAAACAAACAACTATACTATGCTTGATTAGCATACGTTTAACATATTTTGATTATAAAAAGTTTTAATAAGGTTCATATTTTAGAAACAATAAACTTAAATAATGATTTGTTAGGCCCTAAACAGAGTAAATACATTTTGTCAAAGTCAGCCTAATTATAAAGACAAACCTACCAAGAAACTAACATTGTGAAATTAAAATGATTTTGGCACATAAAATAGGAAAAGTATTACAAGAATTTTGTGTGTTTTCCATGAACAAGAAACGTAATAAAGTACTAAAGTTATCAAATTGCAATTCCCACTAATTTACAGGTAACAATGGAAGCTTGTGTTAGTTGCACTCATTTTTAACAAGGTCACATAACTTAATTTATTATTTTTTTAGTCATTAAATTTTAATTTTTGTTTCAATGATAAGTGACCCAACAAAATTCGATGTATGACACTAAAAATATAATATTTTATGGAAAAAAAAATCATATTAACCTAATTTTAGATAAACTCAATAATTTAATTAATAAATGTGTAAAGTAAGAAAAATAAAAAAAAAATAAGTATTTTTTTAGTAAGTGTACTTCATATTAATATATTAATTTATTACGTGAGAATATTATTTTTTCAATAAATATTTTATTTTTAATATTATTTTATCATTTCAATCACTAAATTTCGATGAAAATTTTTTTATTGAAATAAAATTTAAAATTTAATAAATAAAAAATAAAAAATGACAAATTAAAATTGATTAAAATTTGGTGATGATTCTTATAATTCACCTAAAAATTACCATTGTGTAGCTATATATTTATATATAATTTTATTTAACAATAAAATAATATCACGTACCAATTTTTACTTATCTTATTAAATTTATATTATTAATTTATTTTAAAAATAACTATCTATCTTAAGACTAAAAAAATAAAAATAAAAAATCATCATTTATATTCTAATTTTAATTCATATAATAATTTTTAATCTAGAAGGAAACTTCTGTTCCTTTCAAGAAATTAATAGCAATGGTACAATACAAAACCCAAATGCCAATAAATTAAAAACAAGTGTAAATAATGAAATTGCATATGAAACCAAAGCCTCATTCTTTGACTTCCATTTTATTCTTTATATATGAAGAAAGAAGATAATGCCAATCATCCATCATTTGGGTGGGTCCATAACCATAAGCAATGTTAGTTAGGTCTTTCTTGATGTTGACAAATTGGCCGACCCAGTCCAAGCTCATTGTACTCAAACATGAAAAATGTTGAACTTATAAACTACAATATCACTATCCATCACTCCAATTTTTTTCCTAAAAGAATTGGTCAAATTAAAGGGAATTAACTTCAGCGATCAAAATTTCATTCCCAATTTTTCTAATTCAATTGATTATTTGTTTATATATCCCACAAGCAACTTTATATTCAACATGTTGTCCTCAAAATCATATTAGTCAATTTTAATATAAAAATTGTGTGCATATATCGAACTCACATACTAATTTAGATGGATCTAAATTATTCAGCAAAAAAAAAAATTATTAATTTATAAAAAATTTCACT
This sequence comes from Aleurites moluccanus, assembly GCA_948193065.1. Taxonomy (NCBI): domain Eukaryota; kingdom Viridiplantae; phylum Streptophyta; class Magnoliopsida; order Malpighiales; family Euphorbiaceae; genus Aleurites; species Aleurites moluccanus. Next base: position 17,178 of record CANXYC012332419.1, read on the forward strand.
TGACTCGTCTAGATTTAATTTTTATATAAAATTAATTTTTAATTCACTCAAAATTAATTTTTTAATTTTTTCTCTATATGTAAAAATTGTCAACTCTTTATTCAACTGTATAACTAGATAATATGATATTTAACCGTTGAGCTAAAATTTTACTTTAAAATTTCAAGTATTTATTTTTTATTTGAGAATATTTTAGTTAAAAGAATTGTTAAATAACTATTATCTTAAATTTATGTAAGATGTGATATAATAAATATTAGACAAAATTCACGGCGTATGCTTCTTCAAATTTAATTGTTTTTATACTTTTTTTTAATTTAAACCATTTTTTATTTTTTTTTGTAATTTTTGTTGATGGAATTGACATATTGATTTGTTCCATTCATAAAAAAATTTAATTACAATAATACTTTAATTGTATTTTTAGGAGACATAAATTAATATTTTGATCCCATTTAATTTAACTGTTTATAGCAACTATTAGCTGTTGCTATTAGCTATTAACTAGTAACTGGTGGTTGTTACTTAATAACTGATTGTTACAGGTATTTAGTAAAATTATTATTAGCTATTAACTAATATTATGTTTAATAGCTATTAAAAATAAATATTAATATTTATTTTTTTATTTAAATATTATTTTTAAAGAATAATTTAATTTTTTAATTAAAAAAGCATGAATTTTTTTTTAAAAAATTTGATTTGAAATTTTTGCAAACAATAATTATTTGACCAGCTAACAACTGTTAGTAACCAAACGTTATGATAAAGTTGTTGGAAATAAAAAAATTAACAGTTAGAACACTTATTTTATTTAAATTCTAAATTAATCTTAAATTATCATGTGAATAAATAGTTCTTGATGAGCTCAATCTATAAATATTTAGGGTACCAACCACAAAATAAAAAACAGTTAAAAGATGGTGTAATATATGCAGAGAGTCAGCTGGCCTTTCATTTCCTTTAGTTTAGTATAAAGTAGGTCTAAACCTAGTTGATTATAATTCTTGGTTTTAAAAAATTTAGTATTATCAAGTACCAGATTTATTTGACAATTGATGAAATTTTTTATTCTAAATTTCTAATTGTGAATTTTTCCCAATGCTGTCCTATGATTCTACAACCTACCCCAACCCACAATCACCTTTGCTATCAATCCTATATTTAATTACAATTCCTTTTTCGTCATTTTAAATCTGATACGAGTGTATTCCATTTTTAATAAAATAAAATAAAATATATGAGTGTACTTACAATGAATATATATATTAGTATTGTTTTATAACAAGTTTTAAAAAAATTAATTCAACTCAATTATCAAAGTTGAATTCAGCAATTAAAAGATAATTTTTAAATATATAAATTAAATATAAAAATATACCATTAAGGATTTTCAAATGTCTTATTTAAATTGAAATATAACGTGATATTTATGATTTAGATTTATTAAAATTTCGTTTAATTTAAATTTTATTTGATTTAATTGTTAGTATCAGCTGTTAGTTGTTAGCTGGTAGTTGAAAATTGATAACTGGTAGTTGTTATCTAATAATTTATTATTACAGATATTTGATAAAATTATTATTAGTTATTAATTGTTATTATGTTTAATGATCATTAATAATAAATATTAAAATTTATTTTTTTATTTAAATATAATATTTATATAAAAACATTTTATCAAACACACTCTTAATTATTTATAGCAACTGATAGCTGATAACTAGTAGCTGATAGATAATAAATATTATTTTTAAGAATTAATTAAAAAAAATTATAAACTATTTGCGAAATTAAAATTTTATCATGAACTAAAAATTTTAGCAATCTTATATATATTTTTAATTTTTAATAAATTTAGCATAAAATCGAAATCCGATCAAATTTTCGGTGTTGGAGCTAACGTGACATTTTTTTTTTATTATTTTTTTTTATATCAGCATTTGACTAGGAAATTAAATCGAATCAACTAAATCAAATTGAATCAAATCAATTTGAATCAGTCGGTTTGATTTAATTTTTCAAACTTCAGTTTGGTTCAATTAATTTTTTTAAAATTTTAGTTTTTTTTTTCAGTTTGATTTTTTCAAAAAGAAACCAAATATTTTTTTTTTATTCAGTTCAATTAATTTTTTGAAATTTTGGTTTTTATTTTGTTTCGATTTTAGGAATTTTATTTCGGTTCAGTTCAAATTAAACCAAATAATTGCTTACTCCTTTATTTATTTTTATTATTTTTTTAATTTTTTGGTCATTGAATATCAAAAATATTAAAATTGGTTAAGTTTAGTTTAGATATTTCGAATTTTTTTTAATATTGAAATAATTAAATCGAACCAAATTGAAATAAAAAACAATTTATTCAGGTTGAATCGATATATTTTTATTCAATTATTTGATTATATATATATATATATATATATATATATATATATATATATATATATATATATATATATATATATATATTTTTTTTTTTTTTATTTTATTTGTGTTTGTGGAGAAAGAAATTTATAAAAAAAAGATAAGGATGGAAGAAGAGAGAAG
>CANXYC012332770.1:0-82769 GCA_948193065.1 Aleurites moluccanus
TCGAATTAATGCCAGGAATTAACGAAAATTATCTAAAACAACATGATAAATTTTTTTTTTTTTTTTTTTTTTTTTTTTTTTTTGAGGTACTCTTGCAAATTTCCAATTCAAACAGCTCAACAGGCACAACCGAACAGTCAGCAAACATTGATTTCCATCTATGGTTTCTCAACATGTTCTGTGCTCTTAGTAAATGAAAATTCCATGAAAACTGTAAGTCAATAGTCCCTACTCTCTAGAACTCAGTCAACAACGGTAATGCTATAATTTTCGCAATACCTGGATTCTTCACATGACTGGACCAAAAGAGAACTTGCATCAGGAGTACTGATTTGAGCTATGCTTTTCAAGCTGACTGGGCTTCCATAATACTCCACCTGTAAATGCATAGTTTCATAGCTTTTCCATTAAAAAGCAAACACTTAAACAGAACAGAAAATTTTAACTAGTAGACATTCCATAACAAGTGTTGCACGAGCCACCTCACATTTTCTAACTTAAAGACTTATTGCATGTCTATGTTATGAACCTTGGGAGAACCACACCCCAAAAGCTAACTCAAAGGGTTGGAGAGCTCAAAATTCATATAAACCCCACATTGAAATCCCATACTTTCAATGTGGGATTCACCAAGTCCCATACTTTGGCCAACTAGGATCGTAACAGTCTAACAAAGAAGAAATATAATACAAATTGAATTTAAACATTAACAAAAGAGCAATGTAACTCGCATAACATTTAATATCATTTGCATATAAATGAAAAATATGAACAAAGAATAGAAAAAGGTCACATGCATTTAATATCATTTGTATACAGATGAACCTATAAATAATATGTATGTGTGTATGAGTAAGTGTGTAAGAATAGAAACCAATTACATTTTTCCTCACTAAAATAGTTCTTCCTGTAACATAAATCCACCTAATCAGATTAGAATTTAGATTGAGCTTAAAAGTATCAAGCTTCTCTTTATTTGAAAATATCAAATGCAGCTAAATTATGCTAAAGATTCTGCCTTACACAGAAATAAAGCAAAACAAATAATCAAATATAGCATGCTTCTCCTTACCAACCATAGAACTTATTCGTTTGTACATAGGAACATAAAATTTCCCATAAGAGGAACTGATATATTTTGTGTAATTCCTTCAAATCAAGGACATAAGACTGTCAGAACCTGCACCTGACACATTACAATCACAACTATATGTTCTGCGCCAGCTTAGCTAAAGGAGGTTTCCCTTACAAAATGGTGAGATGGAAAAGCACTTAAGGGTTGCATAAGGCACCTTGAGAGTGGGGCAGGTGACGTAAAGATAGAGAGCAACAGTATAGATTTTTCTTGAAAATGGGTCTTATATGTAGATCCTGGCCAAGCAACGCAGCCAAGAAGAGATGCAAATTAGAGATACAGGAAGACTCAAGTAAAAGCTACTATAGCTTTCTAGGTAGAAGCACCATTCCTTGGTAGGGAAAATGAAAGGCAGTAAGACATCCCTTGAACTTTTTAAGAAAACTTAAATAAAAATGTCTAGAACATGATATCTTTTGTTATATGTACACCATCAAATGGAATTACGTTCATAGATTATAAATTTCTAAAAGCAACATACATGAATTCAATTTTGGTAGAGAAGCATAAATCAAAGGAATTAAATCATGTATTTTTCCTGTGGCATTATGCATCATTTCGAAAATCATAATAAGCAAAGGATTTATACATAAAAAGTTTATCAAATTTCATGGTGGCATTTAATCTTTTTTTTTTTTAAGAAGGATAGTCTTTTGGCATTTAAAGGAGGATCATGCACAGCGCTTTGATCCTGGTGGAGAAAAAGCACGAATCTTATTGCACAAACCTAAACATAGATTTATACCTCAATCTTATCTAGCATAGCTGGGTTTGCTCTGCCTGTCCTTACAGAATTAAAATTGGTGTGAACTGTTTCAATAGTCTTTTCCATCCTTGCTTTCGGATAATAACCAACATTCTCAATTACTCCTTTGAGAGAATAAAGAAAAATTCAAGGAGACCTTAAACTCTGGCCAATCTAAACACATGGCAAATCATGCAGAACCAATTACCTAAAGCACTTACAGCATCTTTCTCAATGGAGGACTTCTCAGCTTCAATTTCTTCGAAGGTTGCACCCTTCACCACTCCTCTTCTGCGTCTACACAACAATGTATAGATAATCATAATCAAGAAGTCCACTCTGCCAACAGAATAGTCATAGTATTGACCTAATAAACTTTCTAAGTATTGACCTAATAAACTTTCTAACTCTACATTACCACTACCACACGAATTGAGGGAGAAAATAGCATAATTAAGAACCTAGGAAGCGTTATTTTTTCTCAAACACGAATAAGCCAATCGATATTCACACAATTGCAAAACGAAGTAAGTTAAACAATAACAGACAAAGTTAAAGAGTGATTTTACTTGCCTCTTCTGCAACAAGTGTTCCACAGCAATGGGCTTGCCGGAAAGTTTGATGGCACCAGCGTAGTACGAAGCAGAGCTCCAAAAACGCATACTGGAAGTGTTGGAATGGTTCTCAGCATAGTGAGGCACTCTATAAAATGAACCTATAAAACAGCTTTGGAAATGTAAAATTGCAGAAACAAAGCGGAGAGAGAGAGAGATGAATACAAGAGATTAGAATACATGGAAGTGAAAGGAGGGTTTTGGTAGGGTTTGGCTTGGATTGGAAGACGAACCCCAACTGTGTCGTTGAAGAGAACTCAGTCGCTGTTGAGATATAAAATATAAATAATTACAGAATTTTATTATATTGATTTGATTTAAAATTATATAATTAAGATGATCCAATTAAAATATTATAAAATAATTTATTCTTTTTAAATTACTCAAATTGTGAGGCTAAGAGCCTGAGAAAGAGGAGAGTGGGATTTTGGTCCGTGGATAAGAGCTGGGCTGGACAAGGTTTGTTTGGCTACTTGTACTGTAGTGCAAACTGCCATTCCGGACACGGGCTACAAATATTCCAGTTCTGGTTAATGCTTAATCTATAGTCTATAATAAGTAAATCATGGTTTTAAAATTTTTATAAACAAAATTTTTAATTTAATTTTAATTTAAAAAATAAAAATTCAATTAAATCAAATACAACAATAATATAATAAAATTATATTTTTTTGTTATGTAAGGTTGTACTCTTAAAATATTTTTTAAAATAAACTATTAAAATTTTATTAAGTTTTATAGTCTAAGAGTCGTATTTTTATTATTAAAAATTAAATTTATATTTTTAAGTAGAGAAATGTATTAATAATTTAGATCATTTTTCTATAGTAGTTAAAGAGATATTTTTAAAAATATTCTTATAATTTTTAATTTTTAAAATTATATAAATGTGATTTTATTTTAATGTTTATTAAATTATTATAATCTTTTCAAATTTTTTATTTTATTTATTTATTACTTTTATTAATCCTACTAAATAAACTGAGTACAATTAATTATGATTTGGATATTTTTTAATAATATTTAGTTTAGTTAAGAGTTAAAATATTTAAAAATATATTTTATTGACTTGATTATAAATTTTTTTACTTTCTAAATCAATCAAATCAAATCATAAATACTCTTACTCTATACTTATCTTTAATCTATCTAATTAAAATTAAGATTTTTAATAATTAATTTTTTAATTTTCAATTATTTAACAATATAATATTTAAAATTTTGATTAAATTAAAATTTATTTAAAATAATTAATTAATTTTTTTAGCTAAACCTCAAATTTTTAAGTTAAAACATACTCCCGAACTACCTTCAAGATAAATTATTAAAATTTTAATCTCTATTACTTATTTAATTTCCTTAATTTTTATTGACAATTATAGTAAAATCTTTATAAATTAATATCATTGAAATTTATAAATTTTATTAATTAAAAGATATAGTAATTATTAATCGAATATTAATTTAACCTATTAATTTAAGTTGATATTATTAAAAATTATTATATAATAGAAGTTATTAATTTATCGAGTATTAATTTATAGAAATTTTATATTATATGGTTTTGTACTTTAATAATTATTTGAGCTAATTAATAAATTTTATATTTAAAATAATATTTTAAAATTTAATAATTATTTTAAAATTGTAATCGAAAAAAGATTTTTTTTTTTTAATTTTAAAAGATAGATGCTGAAATTATAACCATATATTGTAACTATATCAATCAGAAATGAATATTATTAATTTTTATAATTTGTTTACATTGAAATTTATTATAAAAATAAAAATAAAAAAGAAAGCATTTAAAAATTAAATTTTGAACTCTTAATGTTGTGAAATAATAAATTAGTAGAATAATAATAATATATTAATCGATTATGATCTTTAATGGCACAATCTTTTGAAAATAAACATTCACGCAATTCAGACCCTCGTCCAAACCAAGAAGTGACTGATTAGGAGTGCAATAAATAAAAACCATTGTTTAAAGTAAAACGCTCTTTGAATGGCCATATATATGTATCTGCAACCTGGTTAATTATATATAGTATATACTGTTAGCAAATTAAGGTTTCAATCCACAAATTCAATTCTTTATCATAGCCATGGCTTTGGGAAAATTTTCAGTAATTAAAATCTCGATCACAATTGCCCTCTTTGCAATCTCCATCTCCATGACAGCAGCAGTAGTGTACACCGTTGGTGACTCTGATGGCTGGACTCTTCCTCAGCATATAGACTACAATAAGTGGGCTACTGATAAGACTTTCTTCATCGGTGACGATCTCGGTGAGATTCTAAATAGATTGATCTGATTTTATTTTGATTTTTCCATATTTGATGATTTAATGTGGAAATGCAGTTTTTAACTACAAACCACAATACCACAACGTGTTGGTAGTGAACGACCAACAATTTCAATCATGCAATATAACATCTCCAATTTCAAGTTATGCCACTGGCCACGACTCCATCGCCTTGGAAAGGCTTGGCGATTTCTTTTTCATATGTGGTTTTCCAGGCCACTGCCAAGCTGGTCAGAAGCTTCACATCCAAGTTATTTACTCTGCTCCTCACCATAATATTGAGGAGCAGAGTGAATAAGAACTATATATTTTTAAGAGATTGGGGCTTTCTATCTAGGCCCTATAAAGGTCTATTAAGACATAGGATGGAGGAACTTCGCTTGATTTGTCTTTGTATAATGTTTGATGAAAGTCATACTCTACTGCCACTGGTCATAGTAAGTAGTTAAAGTGCCAGAATTATGTGTATGGTACAAAAGACTTCTTACGCAAATATTTTTTACTCGGTCTGTCTCCCCTAATCAATTTTTACGCGTTTCTATACTCGTGTTACAGAAAATGACCATCCGCGTTCAATTTTATTATAAATTTAGTTAATTTGATTATTATTAATTTTTAAATAGTTCAATTGATTCTAATTAATGTTTAAGAATTAAATTATATAATATGATATAAAAAGTTAATTTTATTTTTATTATTTAAATTAATATAAAATTATTACTATTAAATAATTTAATTTCAGAGTAAAATTATAATTAAAATTTTAAATTGAAGTAAAATAAATACAATAAATATATATAATTACTAAAATTATAAAATTCAGATACGAGACATTTTTAATCGTATAAGCGAAAGACAGTTAAAGCAAGAGCCGAGCCGATTATTTAGCTGAAGTTGCCGCTTCCCTTAACCCAATAAGAGCACGCGCAATTGCACGTGCAAGGATAGTCGACACTCATAAAACTCGTACCGAAAAGTAAAATCTCCTCTCTTTATTTATAAAAATAAATAAATTAGCGACAGGGAGCAAAAACTCGCGTATATAACCAACCTCATCTACCACGTCCCTCACTTCCGGTTTTAACTCTTAGAAGTTCAGAACCCACAGAGAGTGAGAAACACATAACTCGCACTCTCCATCTCCATAATGCAAACGATGAATGAACAGAGGTTTTTTTTTTTCTAATTCTTTTTTGCTGAGTTAAAGAAATTAGGATTTTATTAGTTGAATAGAGTAAAACGAGTGTGTGCATTGTGTAGCCATTAATGCTTCTCAGCAACAAAGCGTGAGAGAGAGAGAGAGAGAGAGCTTTCACTTTTTTCACGGATATTAGAGAGACGCCTGCCTTGCAGTTTTGAGAGGGTTCAAATGGACCTTAGTAAGGTAACGCTCGAGATCTTTTCCAAACTGGAGCAGAAATGGCTCTCCCACTGTGAGAACTCTAAGAAAACGCGAGTTCTTAGCATTGATGGCGGTGGAACCACGGGCATTGTCGCCGGTGCGGCTCTAATTCACCTCGAGGACCAGATCCGTCTCAAAATTGGAGATCCTCAAGCTCGAATCGCTGATTTCTTTGACATCATTGTCGGCACAGGCATTGGTGCTCTCCTCGCCGCCATGCTAGCTGCTGATGACGGCTCTGGTCGTCCTCTATTCGCTGCTAGAGACGCTGTCGCATTCATAGCTGAGAAAAACTCCGAGCTCTTCAAGGTCAAGCTTGCTGGATTCCTCCGCCGACGGAGAAGGTTCTCCGGCAAGAGCATAGACAAGGCTTTGAAGGAAGCATTGAGGCGTGACGACGGAGAGATCTTGACCTTGAAGGACACGTGTAAGCCTCTTCTTATTCCTTGCTTTGATCTACACAGCTCTGCTCCCTTTGTTTTCTCTAGAGCCGATGCGTCCGAATCACCGAGTTTTAACTTCGATCTCTGGAAAGTCTGCCGCGCCACACTAGCCACGCCGAGCCTCTTTAAGCCGTTTAATTTGACGTCTGTCGACGGAAAGACCTCTTGTTGCGCTATTGACGGTGGACTAGTGATGAACAACCCGACGGCTGCGGCGGTTACTCACGTGCTCCACAACAAGCGAGATTTTCCGTCAGTTAACGGAGTAGAGGATCTGTTGGTTCTATCCTTAGGTAACGGTCCATTGAGTGGATCGCTAAGTAAGAAGAATCTCCGCCATAACAGCGAGTGCTCGACTTCGTCAGTTGTTGATATTGTGCTTGATGGTGTTTCGGAAACTGTAGACCAGATGTTGGGTAACGCCTTTTGTTGGAACGGTTCAGATTACGTCAGAATCCAGGTAAGCGCAATTTTTGTTTGGTTGCTTAGGAAATTTATTCCAATTAAGAAATCAATCTAAACAATTATAATCTCCAGCCAATCTAGATTTTGCATTTCTGTTTATCTGGTAGTGATTGATGGCGTGAAATGTGTGTATAGGCAAACGGATTGACAAGCGATGGACTAGTGGGCCCGATAGTAGAAAACGAAGTGTTAAAGGAAAGAGGAGTAGAGTCGTTGCCGTTTGGCGGGAAACGGTTATTGACGGAGACGAACGGGCAAAGAATCGAGAGCTTCGTACAACTCCTTGTTGCTTCAGGAAGGAGTAGCTTGCCTCCTAGTCCCTGCAAGGATTCCGCCGTTAGCTAGTTTTGGCCTTTTTTTTTTTCTTGTTTCCTTAATTTCTGTTTCAACCCTTTTTAACCAGCCTCGGGGTTTACTTAACTATCTGTGTTTGGAGTTAACTGGCAGCAGTAGCTAATAATAATAATAACCTGTTGAGAGTTTAGACCATATTCCATCTCTCTTTTTCTCCTGCTGTTAAATAAATAAATTGATTAGGTGTTCCTTTGACTGAAGACAAATTAATTAGTTTCTAAAGCAATAAAAGGTTAATTAAATAAATAAACCATATTATTATTAGCCGCGCAATAATGGGCATATGGGCTTTTGTCTTTTATGTTTGAGAACTACCAAGCATCATTACGAAGATAAAATAAAAAAATAAAAAAAATGATAAAATAAAAAAAAAAAAAAAATGACGTTATTTATAAATTTTGAATTGGATTTTTCTATAGGAACAATAGATGAGGCGAGTCTTCTGTGAGTTTCAGTGTTTGTATATATATCTATGGAATAGATTTCAATATTTCATATGATGATTTCTGAGAATAATTAATATAATAAGAGCTGAAAATGTAAAATGTCGTTTGTATCATTGAACAGACCAAAACAAAATATGAAGCAGAAAAGGAATTTTAACTTAATAAATGCTTCTAAAAGAAATTTGAAAAAATTGAACTATGTCTGAGCTAATTGAAACATTATTAAAATGGCAATAAGCACCATGCAGGTGCAGCCAAGATGCTTGGTATCTCTAATAGTTCTTTTTTTTTTTTTTTTTTAATGTCCATCTAGTAATACTCCTAACTTGAAATTCATACTAGTTTTAAGCTATGAAACATTGTTTTTGGTTCATTTATATATATATATTGATATCACATAAATATCCCATACCATTGAATAATTAATGTTCCCAAACGGAAAATGATGAGTATATTATTACTTACGTAGCTAAAAGTACAAGTAGTAGCATACTCGAGGAAATGTAATCAAATTCCGTTATTAGGTGTTGGTAAGTGACCCTATCTTAGCAATATAAATTCCCAATTCTAAACACTAATAAAAGCAAGCGATGCGGTCATGGATTTGTCGGAAAAATAAAAAATATATATATATACAACATATCCTTCTAATTAATTAATTTTACAACACAACATGCATATGCCTTATTATAAATATGTGAGTTTGGGGAGTGAAATTGGATTTTGTCATGAACTAAGAAAAAAAGGTTAATGTTTTGCTCTTTTCTAACTTAATTATTTGTAATTTATGATTTTTTTTTCTTCATAAACTCGAGAGAAGGATGATAATTTACTACATACATGTTAATTAGGTAGAATTAATTATATATATACTCTCTCCACCATTGCACATTAATTATCTTTAATTGGGTTGATAATGACATTAAGTAAGACAAGATGTTTAGAGCTTAAACAAAATGTTGTTTTCAATTGCTGAAAAGGGTCCAAGACTAGCTTGATTAGCCAACCTGGTTGATGTAGATTTGGTCCTGATAAGAGCTAACTAAATAGTTTTTCCGATACTTATTTTCACAGTAATTGGGTTGGCTTTAATGGAAAAATTAGAGTAACGGTATTGGGGAAATGGGAGATGTTAGGGGACTGCAAATTCCAATTTAGCAATGGATTTATGTGGAAGCAAACTTGCGTAATGAGAGGGGTGATGGGGGACCTGAACCATCTTTACCAATATTTAATTTTTCTTATTTAATATATAATTCATGTAAAAGTAAATTTCAAAGGTTATTAAAAGGAAAAATTCGATGTTTTTAATAATTCAACAGTGAAAACTCAAGATATTTTCATTCACTTTAATTCAAGTGAAGTTGATTCAAATAATAAGATTAAGATTATGGATGATATTGAAAATTTACCATTGCTTTTAGATTTATCTGAGAACATCTTTTGATTTTATAATGATAACTTAAATTTTAAAAATATGATCATAAAAATTTTTTATTTATAATTTTATTTAAATACTTCATCCATTTTAAAATATATATCATTTTGGAGATTTTTTTTTTCAAAATTAATATATGTTGCTTTAGGATTTTTAAAAAGTATTTATTATTTTTTTTTTCAAATTTATCTTTTTTTTTTTAATTTCTCCACTAAATATTTTTACATCAAATTTCATTTTAGAATTAAAATAATTTACATTTTCTTAATTTATTTACGAAAACTTTAAATAATAAATATTTTGAAACGAATGAAATACTTATAATCTTTACTGATTTTATCGTAAGAATATGTATCGGTATAATTTCAATTGCCTATTCATATATGCAAATAATTAAATAATTAATTATAAAATATAACTACCGTAGAACTATTCTTCATCAATTTGAAAGTAATATTACTCCCCTTGTTAGAATTTTGTATTTTGAATTAAAAAATATATATATATAAATTTATGTGTAAATTTATATACTATGTTTATTTTACATCCCAGAGGATGAGCAGAAGCCTACAAGGTGATAAAGTGATGATGGCAAAGCATATTTGTTTATGTTGGTAAGATAGTAGACATAACCATATGCAACTCACATGTGACAAGCCGATGCCCATAATGTTAATTATATTTTCATCAAGTATTTGATGTAATTAGGAGAATCCTAGAAATGAAAAAATTGTTTAATTCAGTGATTTCGGCTGTAAGGGACATAGGACAATACGATGACAATGATAATAATAATAATAATAACATGTATTCCTATTTTTTTTTTTTTAACTATATGGTTTTAATTCATTTGTAAATTGAAATCAGTTTGAAATTGATACTGAATGATAATAATATTAGAGTATTAATTATACATTTTATGTAGAATTTTAGTATAAATTTAGGAGAATTATTTTTAAAAAGTAATTTATTAAGGTTGGAGAGTTCATTTATATACATATATATATTAATCATGTGTATTCTCAATATGATTTTTTAAATTATATTTTACGGTTGGTAATTATCAATTTCAATATATACATTATTCACGGATCAATCTCGATACCTCATAATTTCTATATTAAGTTACATGATTTTTTTTTAATTAATGTGAGACTTTTTTATATTTTTATTTTATTTTTTATATTTTAACACTCTCTCCTTAAGTAATAATTGGATAATTTTTTTTTTCTTAAACTCAATTGTCACTTATCAAGTAAATAATATTTTATATGATTTGTTGTATGTTTGTTTGATTTTTATTTTTGATTTAGTTTTTTATTTGTTGAGAAAATTTTAATTTCTGTTTTATTTTTTATGCCTGTTTTAATATTATATAAAATTTTAATATAATTTTAAAATAACTAATCTTAAAAATTAATTTATTAATATTAAACACTTTATTTTTTATTAAATTCATATAATTTTTATTTTTAATCAATCTAAAATTTTTCTGTATTATTTTTATGTTTTATATTATATCGTTTTCTTTGAATTCATACAATAACTATAAAATTTTATTTTTTCTTCATTTTTACTCCACAGTCAACACTCATTATTATTAATATTTATTAACTGTCAAATGAATCAAGGTTCGTAATGCCTAGAGAAAAAAAATCTCCAGAAAAATTTATTTATATTAAATATATAAAATTATCTCACATATTAAATTAATAAATATTAAAATATTTTAATTAATATAATTTTTTTATTTTCAGTAAATATATATTAATATTTTTTTATTTTATATATTTTTATTTCATTAAATTGTTGTATATTGTAAATAAAAATTTTATCAATTGTAATTAAATTTAAATTTTATTCTTATAATAATAATTTTCTTAAGATTGGAGCTTGGCAGCTCCAAGTCGGCTCCTGAAGGTCTAGGATTGCGCATTTTGCGAATCCAAAATCACCTGAATCCGACAAGATTGAGAAGTGGTCAAATATTATAATGTATAAAATTTCTTTTATTTAGCTTGCAACAAATTTCTCCCAATTAATTTTTGGCCATTAAATATATAACATTTTTCTTTATTTTTAATTAATATAAAGAAGGATAGCCCAAAGTTTTAAATATTATATATTAATTAGTATAGCTCTAAACAAACTAAGAGTCGTGAAAATATAATTGAAATAATAAATAGGCAGTACATCATTAATACCAAATAAAAAAAAATTACAACAAATAAAAATATAGAACCACTCATAAAAAGATAAAAACTTTGAAAAATAATGAAGCTATTTTTATAACATCTCGAGGTTTCAGCATTATTTTATGAAAAATAAATAGATATGATCTTATTTATAAAAATGAACTCATATAGACGTGTCTCTATTCATTTTTATATTCACTTTTATGTGAGTACAATAATTATATTTTTATTTTATTAAATAATTTTATTTATTTTATTATTATATAGATAGTGTATTATTCTCCATTATAAATTACTAATTATTACATTAAATATATTTATTAATTTCTTATTTGCAAAATAGTTAACATGATGAAACTCTCTGCACAATTATAACAACATATTAAGGAATTATCCCAATCTCAAACCAAGCAAAAAAAAAAAGACCAAAATAAACTATTTATCATGAATAAAGTAAAATGCAAAGCATACAAAAGAACAAGCAATATCTATTACTAAATATATTTTCATGCCTCAAGAAGCTCCAAAACTTTTTATATATTTTTTTAACACATTAATTAATAATTAATAATGATTATATTTATATTATATTAATTAAAAAATAAAAAAGCTTGTTATAGTCTTATTAGGCTTTTCCCTCACATATTGCTTTCTTATCAATGCTTTATAATTATTTTTAGGCATTGTTTTCTTTTATTAAAGTAGATTCTCTGGTCTGCCATAGCTATCAATTCTTGGTTTCATCAAAATTAAAAATGAGTACTTTACCCCATATAATTAGGGTTTTGCTCTTCCATATAATTCCCATTTCATTTTTATATAATTAAGTTAAACAATTAGTTATTTTTCATTTAATATCATCATTAAGTTTGATTATTATTTCCTTCATTTTTAAATAAGTATCATTTTAATTTTTTTTCTAAATAAATGTCATTTTTTATATTTTTAAAGCGATTTATTGTATTTTTTAATATTTATGTAAAATTTTAAACGTCACTTATTTATATATATATATATATATATATATATATATATATATATATATATATATATATTATATTTTCAAAATTAGGAAATGAGTAGAAATTAAAGATCAAGTAAAGGGAAAGTGAGCAGTCAGTGCGAGCTCTAGTGGTTGGTGGGCAATAGTATAGCAACCAATGCAATTGATAACGACCACGTAATCTAATTAATTAATCAATTAACCAATTATTGATTAGGACCCAAGTTATCATCAGAAAATTAGAAGTGGTGTAAGGTTGAAGTGATAATATTTGGTGGGGTAGTCAAGAACAGGCAATTGAATTAAGACCCAAGTTATGCTCCTAATTAAGAATCATCGCCATTACCACCAAACCAAGCATTGAAACTTCTTCAAAACATAAATATAAAATTAAGTCTTTAATTTTACTAACATCTCTTTCTTTGTATATTAATTATAAATATGTTTACTTCTGACTTCTCTTAAATTTTTAAAAATATAATATGAATTTTTGTCCACGAATGCTCTTATAATATTAATTAAAAAATAAGTTATGAAATAAATTATATAAGAGAAAAAGTATACATTTTAAAAATTAATATTTAATTATAATGATTATTATTTAAAAGAATAAGTTAAAATTTTATATTTTTCATTTATTTAATTTATTTTTAAATAAATTTAAATAATTTTTAATCAATATTCTTAGAAAATTCGTTAATTATAAGAATAATATTTGTCCAATCCAGCAATTAATTAAACATTATTGCCAAGCCAAACTGAATTAAATCACCCAGGCAATATAGTATACGAGGGTTAATTTAGTTAGGTATCAATTACACACTGAATTTATTGAAATTAGGTAGATATCTCTGTGAAGGTGACAGAGGCATTGCCATCCTTATAATTATATAAGCATATATACAGATGTTTATATATTTGTGATAAACAGTACTAGTACTAGTTTTTACCCTAATGTACTAAGGGTGTCCTATAGCTTAAGGGCAAAATTTAAATTAATAGGGCAAAAAGGACACTCAGAAATAAAAGATTTTCCCAACTTTTCTGCCTACTTTAATTATTTCTATGTGCACCACCACCACATTTATAATTCTTATTATCCTAAATCTAGAAAGCAATAAAATTTTTATTATGAGTTTTATAAAGGACACTGAAAGTAGTTGTGATTGGCTTGTATTTTTAATTTTAAGAAGCTAATAATTATTTTATTTTAGTTGGAATTCATAATATAATGTGATATATGTAAGTGCAGTCTGAATTTTTGTTTCATTTTATATATTTTTTTTATGTGCCGTATTATTTATAAAAAATATTAATTGTTAAAATATTTTAGATAAAATAAAAAAAATATAAAATATTAATAAAATTATATTTAGTTATAATTATTATTATTTTATTTATTTATTTTATTTTTAATTTTATTTATTTATTTAATATTATTTAAAATTTTAATTTCAAATATTTTTAAAATATTCATTACAAAAATTATTTTAATAAACATAAATCATGTCATATTTTTAGTGGTCTTTATGTTTACTGATTAGACATTTTGACTACAATCTTTCAATTTGTTTAAATTTCTTTTCGAGCAGAGACAAAAATTCATGGTAGTTCACAGGCTCACAGTTTGCACAGTTCATAAATCAAAGGGAAACTTCAAGGCAGTTTCTCACTTCTTTTTTAATTCCTAGTTGCTATTTTTTAAAAATTTGTCTATTTATTATTGTTGGCCTTTCTTTCTCCAATGCAATATTGCAAGTAGCAAATACTTTGACTCGACAGTCAACTCTTTTTTATTGAAATATTCATTTCTACCCATATAATTTCCAAGCAAACAAATACAAAAAATCTTAAACAAGATTTGTGTTCTTTAATTTTTGTTTTATTTTATTTTTCTTTTCTGGTACATACAAGATTTGAGTTATTGTATTGTCTATACAATCCTATGCATGCCAAGAACAAATCGACGGTATTCAGTATTCATTCACACACCATCCATTCCGCAATGTCCCCAGGGCCAGATACTTGCACACGTGTGCCTCCCTCTCTCTTCTATATGTTCATTAACACCATTTCACAACTTATACCTAATAAAGATTTGTGATAAGATCGTGTCTCCCCTTTCCTTTTCTCCTGTTCTATCCATTTATTTTCATTTCACCCATTTGTTTTTTCTTTTATCTACTGAGGGAAATTAAAATAAGAAGGGATAAAAACTCTCGGGGTATTCCGACGAAAGAATTTCAATGCTTAAATCAGTAGATTTAAAGGTGAAAAATAGAGAAAATAAAGATATAAATGCTTCTGAGAGAGAATAGTAATTCTTTTTTATTTACTTTCGAAAAATAGGACTCCCTATGTATACGTTCTCAAGTTACCGATGAGTATTTTAATTCCTCGTCATCTATCTATTAATTATATTTAAATAAATTTAAGAAAGTTTAATTGTTGAATCATTTTTCAATATAGTATTTGTTAGAGATATTTCTTATATTGTAAAATAAAAATTTCACTTGTATTAAAAATTTTGTATATTTTCTATATTATAAAAGAGAAATTTTACTTATATTAAAAATTATGTATTAATTAGACTTCTTATCTGTTTTTTATTTATTTCCCTTTTAACTTTATCAAATATATATAAATAAAATTATATTTTTTTTATTAATTTAAGAATAAAATATAAATTTTTCATAATAATTTTAACAGTATTTTCAGTTAAATTTGCGATATTGATATTTTTTTTAAAATTTGATAACATGACATAAAGAAATATATTTTTTGATGTTTTCACTCTATTTTTTTATTATTAAAGTTGACTATAACATTTTTATTTTATTTTTTAACTAATAATTTTTATATGGAATGATAATTAATTAAGTTTCATTTACTTTTATCTTTTTTTTTATTATTTTTTTTTAACTTTTTTTAATTTTTGTAATTTAAATACGTCAATTTGAGCACTGAAAATAATTTTTAATAAATATATTAAGATTTTTTTTAACAGTTTTGATTATAATATCAATATAAATTATATGAACATCTAATTATTTGGTGCATCAGTTTCATGCTAGAAGCCTCCAAGTGCACTTTCCCTTCTGTTGTATAGTACTACTGGAAAGTTTATCACGAAAATATTAAACTAGTTTTATATATTATAAAATAAATTCTTTTTACTTACTAATTTTTATATTCTGATTTGATCTATTTTTCCTAACAATTTTTTTTTTTTAATTTTTAACAAGAAAGATAATTTACTTAATAAAGTCTTAAATTATAATTCTATTAATATTTGATTTTAAGAAGAATTATTTAATTGTACTTATTAAAAATATTTTTTGACTATATATTTTACTAAAATAACCTGATAAATCATATATTTTTATTTTTAAATTGAATAAATTATATAATTAAAATGACTTAAAAGTTAAATATTCATATATTTTCAATATACTAAAAAAATAATATTTTTAAGAATATTAAATTATTTTCAAAATATATTAGAAAGTATTAACATTTTTTATTTTTAATTTGGCCATTTAACTTTTTTTTATAATTAAAAAAAATATGAGTGCTATAAACTAAAAAGGAAGTGTTAACATCCTTTTATTTTATTTTATTTAGCTAATAAAAATATAATTTTAGGTTATGTTTCAGAAAAGTATAATCTTGTTTTAAAGGTATGATTGGTGTCAAAATGAAAGTAAATACTTGTAAGTTAATTTGTGATCAGAGAGCGTTTATTTTACAAGAATTTGAATGAGAAAGGCAATTGCCGGTAAAAGAAAGAGAGTTAGGGGGTGTTTGGATAAAAATAAGTGTTTTGTTAAAATAATCAATTTTATTAAAAAGGAGCGTTTATCATAAAACTCTTCCCCAGCTTTTAAAATTTGCGTTAAATTTTAAAAATAATCTAATTTTCTTTTTTTACCCAAACACTTTAAAAATCATAAAACTCCTTAATTTCCTCTTAAAACGTAGCTTATAGCGTTTAACTTCCTATCCAAACACCCTCTTAAATAGGTGTGTTGTTGGGGGAATCTCTTGCTGTAGAGAAATAGCTAAAATCCATATGAAATGTTATTAAAAAAGAACAATATATTTAGTAAGGGTTTTTGTTTGCTTCTTATTGATGCACTGAAAAGGAGGGAAGTAATAGTGCATTATTTTTATTTTATTTTATTTTTTAGAAATTTAATAAACCCAGCAGGCAGCAGGAGGAGATATTCCACAAAAATAAGATAAAAATACCACTCTATAAATTAAAAAACCAGAACAGTTTTATTCCACATAATTAGATGTATGGCCTATAAAAATAAATATATTATCTTATAAAAAATTTCTCATCAATTCGCAGCTCCAATTGAAGCAATCTACCCTAGCAAAATCCTTCAAAATATATAGAGAGAGAGATAGAGAGGTGGTATGAGCCTTACAAAAAGTTATCATATATAGTCATGGTCTCAAAATTACTACTTCTTTCATCTAGAACAAATAATCTCATTTTTTTTGCCTGTTCAAAATTATAATTCATTTTTTTTTTAAATAATTTCATCATATTATATTTTTATCAACAAATAATTAATTAATTTTATTAAACTAAACAAAGTATATATGCTAGAAATATAAATTTTTTCCTTGGAAATGATGCATATTAATTATGACAAAATATTCAATTTATTAGCCTATTAATTTTATGGGACTTTTTAAAATATAAAAATTTTAGTGGGACTTGGAATTTCAAAATTATAATTTTGTAAATAATGAGATTAATATTAAATGAAATTTTATTCATAATGAAAAATTTTATTGATTTATAAAATTAATATTAAAAAATTAAATAATAATTATTTTAAAAATAATTATTTATTAATATAAATAAAAATTATTATTTTAATTAAATTAATTAATTTTTTATTTAAGTGAAAATAGAAATATGTTTTTTTTTTTTTTACGGAGAGATTATATATAATCATATAATTTGTTCATGGGATCTTGAAATTGCTGAACAGAAGAGTGGAAACTTTTATAGTATAATTTTTAGGAAGTTAGGATGAAGATGGTGAAGGCGTTGAATACCATGTTTATTGGGTCTTACGTTTTAGTGCTGCGGGACTGTGAATTTTTATACAGTAATTATTTATGTGATATATTTTAAGATTTAAAAATTTTCGTAAAAATTTTTAAATATTTTAATTTAATAATATTTAATATAATAAATTTAATAATATATTTTTTTATTTTAAATAAAAAATAAATGGATAATATAAAATATATTATAAATTTTATATATTAAATTTAACAATTTAAATTTATCATATTTATAATTATTTTTTATAATTTATTTGATATTTTTAGTAAAAAAATATATTATTAAATTTATTACATTAAATATTATTAAATTATAATTTATAAAAAATTTTAAATTTTTAAAATATATCATAAAAAAAATTACTATATAAAAATGCACGTGATCCACCTCTTCCCTGCGTTTTATGCTGCGTCCAAATTTCATCTCAGACAAACACCCACACTCGGCACACATGCCGCCTGACCCGCGAATCAATATGGTTCTATGCACACATAAATATGATTCTCTCTCTCTCTCTCTTTTTTTTTAATTTTTCCTTACTTTCCTATTTTTTTAATTTTAAAAATATTCTAGTATACTATAATTAAAAGCTGATTGATGATATTATTATTTTTTAATGTAATAAAATCATTTATTATATATATATATATATATATATATATATATATATATATATATAGTAACACATGTTAGTTGAAATACATATACATACATATGTGTGTCTAACCATTACAAATAAAATATATAAGAAGCAAAAAAAAATTGAGTAATAAAATATGGGTATAAATGAATCAAGTTTATTATTGAATTCAAATTTAATTAATAAAATTTTTAATAGAATCGAATCGAACTCGAGTAGTTTAATAATAAATTGAGTTGAATATAATAATACTTGAATGATTTATGAATCTAATTAAATGTTGATATTTTATATAATTTTAAATATATTATAAATTTTATTAATTAATTAATTTTTTAATAATAATTAAATTAAATTATTTCAATTATTTTTTTAAACTGAATTTAAATTTTTAAAATAAAATTACTGACAAATTTAAGTGAAATTTTGAATTTCAAATATTATCTCAGCGTATTTACATCCCTAGAAAGCCTCTTGATGTAGAGATAGCAATTGGGTGAGTTTGAGGTAGATTTTATTAATTTTTTTTTTATGTTTTCATCTATTAAAATTTTATTTTATTTTATTTTTTAATGAATTAAAATTTTAGTATTTTATTTTTATTTTTATGGGTATTAAGATTTCTATGGGATTTCATGGGGTACGATTTTTCAGGTAAAAATTAATGTTAAATCTTATATATATATATATATATATATTTTTTTTGAGTGGTATTTAATATAAAAAAATTAAAAAATTAAAAAGTTATCAATAAAAAAAATAGATATTCAATTAAATATAATATAATTTTCTAATATATTTATTAGAATTTGTACTATAATTAAAAATTTTGATTTTCATATAAACTTATAAGAATTTTTTTATTATAAAATAATACTATATAAATTAATGTTCATTAATCGACATGTTAAAGTTTAAAAAATAAAAATAAATCATAATAAATTTTGCTAAAATTATTTAAAAATAATATTATAAAATTAATAATTAGTTATTAAATAATCAAATATCTATATTTTAATATATAATAATAAAAATATAAATCTTGTATATCTTTTTTATAAATTATTATTAAATTTCTTTTATAAATTTTTCAATAACTTAATTACTGAAAAAAATATTTAATAATTATATTTTTTACAAATTCAATCATATCATAGAAAGATAATTATTTTATATATATGTATATGATAAGGTGTGTTATAGAGGTGGAATATATAATTCTCATCTTATATTTTATATCTATTAAAAAAATTTAATTTTTTTTTATTTTCATTTTATTTTTATATTAAAATGAGAATTTTTTACTTTGACCGGAGTGGAATAAAATGTATCTTTTTTTTGGGTCGGGGGTATTTTGCGATTCTATCTCGGTGGAAGGTATTACAAAATTAAAATAAACAAAATAATTGAGATTAAACTATGGTTGCTGATAGTATCTAATCACGTCTTAATCAAGTGAAAAAAAAAAAAAAATGGTAGTATCTGTTGTTGCTGTGGTGGGTCACGTGGATATTTTATTGGCAACGACGGAAACAAATTTAGCTAACAGCAGGAGTCGCAGTTCGGTAGCCTTAATTCTGATATGATAAAACAAGGCCACCGGTCGAAATTATTTCCAAAGAGATAGATGGATAGGCTTTTTCTTCTTTTTCAAACACAGGCCTACATTTCTGTCAAGTATTTTTTTTTTTTATTTTTACCTTACCTGGATGCTAGGAAATTTAATTTTTTTATTATTATTACTCAGCTAATTTTTTCTTATTACTACTCGGTTAATAATTTAGAATGACTAATTCAAAATATTCATTTTTATACTCAAAATAATAATTATTTTTTATAATTTATATTTTTATCTCAAAATCCAAAGGGATGATTATATTTTACTCTTATGAAAATATTTAATTTTTTATTTGAGTTTCTGATTTTTTTTAATTCAAATTTATGTTTGAATAAAAAAAAAATAATTAATTGTATTTGCATTTTTTGCGATAATGCAAACTATATAATAAGAATTTATTTTTTATATTATCAAAAATTTGTTTGATTTAACTATTCATAACAGCGGTTAGTTTTAGCCATTAACCGGTGGTTGATAATTATTAGTCGATAATTATTAGTTGTTAATATGTTTAATGATCATTAATGATAAATATTAATATTAATATTTTTATTTAAATATTATTTTTAAAATGATAATTTAATTTTTTTATTTAAATAAGTATAATTTTTTTTTTAAAAAACTATAAATTAAAATTTTTATAAATATCTATTTTTTAACTATCTAACAATTATTGATAACCGAACAATATGATGCAATTATTAAAAATAAAAAAATTAATAACTGCATCAAAATTTTTAACAAACACTTATTAAGTAATTGAATTATTTACTTAAAATTAAAATATTTTTTCCTCTAATTTTAGATTTTATTTATTTATTTTTTAATTTTAACAAAAAATTTGAAAAAAATTAATTATTTTGATAGAAATAAGTCTTAAAAAATCAGAAATTATTTTTTAAAAATATAAAAATTTAAATGTTAATTTTATTAAATTTCATATAATTTACTCATGTATATATATATATAATAAATTCATATAATAAATTAAGGTTGAGTTTTCTCCACCTCATGCTAAAAACAAAAATAAAAAGACAATCGAACACCTGGCTTTGGTAGATTTGATTGACTTTTTTGTCATTTAAATAAATTATTGACCGAAGAAGACAAGATTCTTGAGCAGTTAAAAATGGCTGCAAATGCGCTGGTAAGGGAATCTCTCTGTCTAAAACAAATTGCCAAAGGAACCTTCTTTGGCCCTTTTTTTTTTTTGTACTCTCACGGCCGACAACTGCAACCTTGCGCTTTTACTAGTACTGCCACAGTGCCACTCACCAAGTACATATACTGTATATATTCTCACCCTTATACCAAATTGCAATACTGATCATGTTACTTTGCTTTTTTTACTTTCATATGTATATTCATACATTGTAAGTATTTTCAAATTAATTTTCTTAGTTAATCAAAATTAAGACTTGTAGTTAGGTTAATTCACATACTTCTATGTGTATATATATATAGAAATTACCTTCCAAGTGATTATTATTTTAAAAAATAAATTATAATAAATAAAAAAATGAGATATATTTATACTTAATTTACATGTATAATTTGAGTAATAAGTTTAGATTTAAATGTTTCTTTTCTTAATATTTTTTTTAAAAGAAGAAAAATAATCTTTCTTATTAATCAAATTAAATTCAATGGATTTCACTATTTTTTTATTTGTTTGTCGTTTGGAGTTTTTCTCACTCCTTTTTTATTTTTTTCTTATGTGTTTTTTCAGCGACTAAATCAAATTTTAAAATTTGAAGAGTCAAAATATAAATGTAAAAAATAAAAATTAACTTGATGAAGAAAAATAAAAATTTTGAAATTTTTGAGTGGGATGATAATGGTAAATATAATTATCTCAGTTATATATATGTTATAAAATATTAACATATAGTATTATATCAAGTGAAATAAATGAGAAAGTACAGAAGTAGCAGACGCTTGGCAAAGAAAATCTTGTTCCTAATCTTTTCAAGCGTACTAGAGCTGTAGAGCATTAAGCACGGAGTTGAATAAAAGGAAGCAAATGTACGAGGACTTAATTATTGGACTATAGTTTACAAGAGTCCAAACAAAGAAAGCTTGGTTCATGTCATGGTTCTATCATTGCGTATTTGTATAGCTAGCTAGATAACATAAAAAGATAAGGTCATGAATAGCCATGTTGATCAAACAGAAACCGAGAACCAAACAACATTATGACAAGATTTTCCAGCTATCTCTCTAGCCGGGGGTTGTCAGTCGATTAGCAAAGACACCACTTCTAATTATGGAAAATATGGAAGAAAATAGGTTTTATAGACCATAGGATATTGGATGGAATTCATATTGGTAGTCTTCTTGTTGGGAAATGTTGCTTCTGGGTTCTAACTTTCCAATATAGGACCATCTAATGTCTAAACTCTTTAATCCAAAATTTTGTCCCTCGGCAGGTACAAAAGCTCTTCAAAACCGCTACAAGATTGACGTAGATGGGCAAATTGGTAGAATGTATGTATTATTTTTGCTCATCATTGTTTCTACTTGGTTTATGGGCTCACTGACTAAAAACAATTCCAAAAACTCAAGAAGAAAACTAGGTTTCTGGCTTTTCTGTGACTTGCGAGTACAATCAGGAAGTTCCGATTGATTCCACTAACCAGTACAATCAGATAGCTTTTTAGGCATAAAGCAGATGAACCTATCTTGTAAGCCATAAGCCAGGATTTAGAAAGCTGTGTAGGATGTACATAATCAAATGCCTCATTTTACAAAAATCCCTTGTTGATTTAACTGCTTTTAATGTTTCAATGCAGATTTGTTCAGAAGCTTGCGGTTCACTTGTTCAATGGAGAAACCATCAAGCAGCTTTCCGTATCTTTACTGATTTTCGAAAAGGGAAGTTTGGTAGGGTGGCCCTGGAAAGGCCCCCTAGGTAATGATGCTGATAGATTTGGATTAAACGACAGTGAAAATTTCCATCCAAAACCCTGATGCCTTGAGAGTGCTGAGTAGCGTGAGGAACAAAAATTCCTTCGATAATGATCTTGGCATGTCAGGGAGAAAGCTTCCAGCTATTAATTGTTAAACCTTTGAAGGAAATGCTGATTGTACAACTGCAAATGCTGCAAGAGACCTAAACATAGCAGGTGTATATAAAATAAACGCGTTGCACCAAGCATTCTTAGTATTACATGGTCCTCGGTATCTCCTATCAAACAGTCGTCTCTTGTGAAGTTGCAGAAAAAACTGTTACAATATTTTTATATTTTATCAAGTGTAGTAAATAGTAGTAAATCATACCGCTAATGATCAGGCTTGTGAAATTACGCCTTGTATTAAACTGAAACATGTATGATGAGGAATATCATTACTAGGATCCCAAACTGGAGGCCTGTCACACAGGAGAGGGCCCAGCCCAAATTTGGATAGATCATCCCACACTAGTACAAATATAAAAGAGGTAAACCATCATTTATGACAACTCTCTTATTTCTCTCAATCACTTATCTATAACTCATCCTGTTTATTAAAAGTTCTAAATTAATTCCCTCAAAGTAAGTCTTTGACTTAAATATTGGAATGCCTTTGCCAAGTTTAAACTCCTCTTTGATGCTCTCACTGTTTTGCAAATCCAAAATCCATTCAATTCTCAGATCCAGCCCAGGCCCAATTAAAGAGACCCATCCTAATACTTTGAGGGGCTTCCCAGCATATCAATGTAATGTTCATGTTTTTAAATATCAATAGAAGCCAATGATTTTAGCATGGCCACGTCCCAGAAGGTGCAAGTTATCGTACATGTGTACCTGCTAACATGTATTCTGATTCAATAGAGGGGCTTCAATGAGAAACTTGATCCCTATGATTGTGTGAGAAAATAGCCTGTTAAACATAAAAATTGCAGAAAAAACTAAATTCTTTTTGCAGGGGTTGGGGGGAGGGGGGGCGCGGTGTGGGTTAAAGGAATGACAGCAAAGCTTTAACTGAAACACAGGAACTCAAGCAATCAATTCTGTAACCATAATATTGTTTAATATGTACAACAGAAGTTCTCGTGAATGATGAAGAAACACAAACCTTAAGGTGCAAAGCCGCAGGAGATAAAAGTCCTAAAAGGAAATTGCAAGGCCAAAAATTGAAAAAATGGACAACATACACCAATGAATGACAAATGACGACGGTGCAAACAAGCAAGTTTGCCATCTGTTCAATATTCAAACTAAAGTGACTGATTTAATTTCAGCGTCCAGAATTTCTAACTTGACTACATTTATAGCTGGGATGTAGGATTATAAATGACAGAGTGAGACGAATTTGGAATCTTCATCTCGCAATCGCAATCGTTGGAGCACAAGTAGCCGAATCATCTTTCTTTGACCAACTTTTTTTAATTCTGCAGGCTTGGATTGGTAGTTCAATCTGAAGCCCTTCAGCGGCCTCTTTTTCCAACTGAGAACAGTATCTCCCAAATGTGCTGAGATTTACATGAAGTCTGAAATCTATACTAAATAAAAACTTCATCTCCAACCGGTTCAACCCCGCTGTGTTCACTCCTCCCACTTTGGCATAGTAAACATTTTTGAAGAACCTGTAAAAACACACTTTTTAAGAACTTCAGCAAAAATATACGTATTATATGCAAACACGGTCCAATCTGCCTGCCATCAAACCATTTTCTGATTGTCTAATGTATTTTCTGTCAGGGTACATAAAAAAGATTGGGTTTCATAACCTTTTTGCTCATTATCTAGTCTAAGGAATACCAACCTTAAAATTTTAAGGATTTTTCTAGACTCTTTCAAGGACATACTCCACCTCTTACATGAAGTAGATCCCACCATACAAGTGGAGAATATTGATGCAACGTACATGCACTTGATATAGGCAAGAATTTCCAAATTTTGATATCTTAGACAGCCCTTCAAGCATAAAGTTGCTGGAAACAAACCATGTCCCATGCTTATTTGCTCATTTTAATACAGCATATTGAACTCAGCCTTGCAGGAATTTACCTACTTTAATATAAATCAACCTTTTCAAATTGTTACTTACGCATCATCAATGAACTTTGCAGCTATCATTACACTCGTCATTAAGAGCCGGTGAACATTAAGGGAAGTTAAATGAACATCTGTGCTTTGTATAAATCTATCCACATAAATGTGTGCGACAACGAAGCAGGATGGGCTGCAGCCAGAGTACCTGAAGATGCGATCAATATACTGCTGAATACTAAGGGGGGGTGCTCTTAAACCATGAAATACTGTAATGGCATCTTTGAGCTGTGATGTCTCAATTAGCATATCATTCTTCTGAACAGATCTATCAAGAAGAGAAGAAAGAAGGGTTAAAACCCGTGGAGTTCCCAAAACTCCTTTTCGCAATTCCTTAAGCCCCAGAGTTAGGTATACTTCCGAGTCTACATTCCCAGCATTAAGTGTCAATGTTCCCATCTCTGAACTGCACTGCATTAAATTAAGTGCTATAAGCTCATTATCATCAAAATATTCTAAATGCATTATACATTTATACTTCAAGGAGAACGCAAGTGATAGACTAATGAGAATGATCCCAAATTGTTAGTGCATATAGTACTCATGCAAAATATATTAGGATGAATATAATGATCAGGCAGTGAAGTTCAATTAAGGGAACAAAGATATTATTAACCTTCCATCAGTCGATTGAACAGATGATGGCTGGAACATAAAAGGGTTAAATATAAATTTTCCAGGACGTGAAGGTAGGAAACAGAATTAACAGCTGCCCCGCTATAGGAACACATGTAAAACAACACGAAATAACTGAAGATTTAATGCAATTCATCAGAATATGAAGCAAAATTCAGTGAATGAGGAAAAATGAAAGCACCATCTAATTTACACACACATACCATGAGATGAACTACATAACTGCTAGAGTTAATCACGAAAATAATGTATTGATGCATGTATCCACAATGATTAGTGCTCGAGAGCTCCAGTAGTTACAACTTACAATTACATAATGTTATCAGAATCTCAGAAGGAGATTAAGAAACTAAGACGCTTGATTCATTTCAGAATCGGTTAAGAACTCGGGAATTAGTTTTCAATTTTCAACCCAAATTCCATTTATCAAGTCATCCACTCGAGGCAGACTGTTCTTCTTGGCAAAGAATTAGATCCAATTTACACATTGAGACCTTGATTAGTGATATGGATTCAAGCCAAATTAAACTTTGGTCCTTCACTTGGTTATATAAAGAAGCAAAGATCTCGTAGAATCCCATTTCACTTCTTCCCAAGATATGGAAGATTAATTGCATTTTGGAAGTAAAGGTAAGAACTTTCTAACTAAATATACTAATTTGGGCAGTTAACAAGCAGACCCATAAGCCATAGACATACAAAATTCACAAATTAAACAAACAAAATTCTTCCATATCAAAATTATTGAAATCCCAATTCAGTAAACAGCATATTCAAATTCAAAAACCATGGAAAGGGAGATAACGAAAAAAGAAACAAAATGCGCAAAAGAAACTTACATAATTCTTGAAATACGTTTTGTGACTATAGTTCTTGGTTGCTAAAAACGCATCAGAAAAACGAAGAAGATACAATTAACACAGAGAGAAAGAGAGTTTTTTCATAGAATTTGCAATTCCCTCTCCCTCCTCTCTCTCTCTCACTGGCTTTTCCCCACTACATCACTTTAGCCAGAAAGGGAGACAAAGAACTTGCTCTCTCTCTTTTTTTTCTTTTTTTTTTTCAATAAGTATTTCTTTATCCTAATATTTTATTATTTAGTCTCTCTTCACATGGAAAGGAGGTAAGTTTCTCTACATATAAGCTTTTCATGGTAAGTGCTGCTATAAATCACCGTTGCTGTGTTGGCAAGGAAAAGCTCTTACTCTTGTTGGATTCTTGCTTTCTCTGGGGTGAATACATGGACCACATATTTATAATAAATAAAAAATAACACCCCACCGCTGTCTTCACCACAAGCAGTCCGAATTATTATTTTTCCTTTCATTTTTTATTATATATATATATATATATATATATTATAATCTAATGGATATTTAAATTCAAAATTTTACTAAATTAAAAATTTAATTTTTATTTTTAGAGGTGCATGCCTACTAATCCCACCATTAATCAAATTACATGTCATTATCAATGCGATTTCTTGGCTTGTTTGCTTTGCCATTTCTAGATTTTGATTGGACTACACTAACACCAGTAGTGATTCATGCCAGCTTTCTTTAACTAATTGGAACAAATGAAAGGTGGCTTGTCCCTAAGAGGATAAATGGCAGTTGATAGGATAGAGATTCATTGTTTGGTGGTGTGAGTTGGACATTTATACTTTTCTAATTGATCGTAACGATAATTTAGTTGCAGCAAATAAGAGATGCAACATTATACTTTTCTAATTAATGGCTAAGTTGTCCTTTTCATATATTAAAATTCGTTGAAAATTGATCCGAGTTTTTTTTTTTCATGTCATCAAGCAAATAATGTTATTAATTTACAGATATAATCATCCTTTTCTATGAGAGAAGCAATCGTCGAACTTATCTTTTCACGAGTTCTTAATCGTTGCAGTTGTGATTCTTAATGGCCTTGTCCTTTCTAGCTCATCATTCATTGCGTCTCCAAAAGGAAAAGGCCCTTCGCCACCTGACTTTCTCTGTATATTTGGACAGTCTTCGCCCGAGTTCAGGAATCGATTAAACCAAGCCAGTAAAATCTCTTGCTGCCAAGCATCAAACCTAATCGAATAAACCCAAGCCAGCAAAATCGCCAGACTTCAGGACAGTCTTCATCTTCTCTTATTCATCCTCAGCTCACGAGGCAGCTTCCAAGTACTCCGAACCTCTCGAAAACAAGGGGTTAAAATGGAATGAGATGGACTCATAACAGAAGGCCCAAGATTAATACTAAAAGGCCGAGTAGGTGGCCCACTTGACATAAATGTAAATACCAGGAAAACAGGGGGTTAATATCGTCATTTCAAGAGGAAGCGAAGCGGAAAACCTACTCGATCCTTCCATCCCATTATTTTAAAGCAAAAGAAGGAGAATTGATTTCCCTCCAATTATCGCAGTCTCGTGTTTTTATTTTCCCAATCTGCAAATTTCATCATTACACATTTCTGCCCCCAATTTTAAAGTCTCGATTCCCATTATTCCAATTTTGCTTTTTCTTTCCCAAAAACTAGGGTTTTCAGTTCCTGTTTGTTTCTTCAGAGCATCTAGGGTTTCTTCGCAGGTATTTCACTTTCCCTTACATTTCATTTCTTAAAGAAAATTTACGAATTAGGCATTAAATTTTAAATGTTCACGGTCGGTTTTAGTTGATTGCAAGGTTTCTCAGTTAACCATCCAAAAGTTTTTTTTTTTTTTTAATCTCCTGTTTGTTACATTTATGCTACTTTTGATTTCAATTTGTTTTTCCACTCTCTTTGGTTACTGAAAACTCGAAATTTTGAAATTTGGTGAACAGTATCTTGGTCCTTGAACTTAAAGGCTTACAAAAAATTTATATTTTTTTTGTTGGGTTTTTAGACATTAAAGGTTTTTGATTTTCACTGTCTATTTATGTTTTTTTTTTGTTTATTTTTGCAAACTTGAATATGTTAATCGGTTTTAGGGCAATTGTTTTTGGGAAGTAACTAGCTTGTAAGTTTTAAAGTCTTATAAAAATCTAATTTATTTTTTCCCAATTATTATATTTACAATCCGAGGTACGTGCTCTCTCTTTCTATTTCATGTTTGTTCAAATTGCTGTCATGTTCATTGACTAAATGTGTGCCATTAAATCTTGTGTTAAAAAAAATTTCTCTTTGGTTTTATTTGTGTTATGCTCCAGAGAAAACACTGTTGACACTCCTAATAGTTCTGAAGAAAGTACTACCTCGACACTTGTTTTTGATATTTACTTTTGTAAACATGTTATCTATATTGGACTTAAGAACCTTCATGACCTATTAATCTTCTAAGATATAGTTATTACTTGCTACCACTGTTCTGTTTTCTGATGGTTGTACTGCCACCATCACCTTTGCCCTGTGTCTAACTCACAACCACAAACATGTCTTTTTGAACCTAAATTTCTAATTATCTGGTTCAATATGGTCTTGGCACATTTAACAAAGTTTCTGGGTCTGTTTAGTTTGAGCCTTAATCGCTTATTATCGTGGTTCAAAATAGTTTGATTCTTATAGCACTTCTTTATACAATATTAAAAAAGATGATTAAATATCTCGTCTTCCTTTCTCTGATTTGTTTTCCTCTGGAAGATCTCAATTAAGGTTTAAGTGTTTTCCTTTACCAATATTCTTTTCACTTTCTCTGCAAAAGCAAAGAGAATTGAAATCAATGTCTTTTCTTCACTCATTAATTTTCGTTCTTTGCTCTCAGAAGTCAGATCTAAAAATTAGAGCAAACGCTATGTTACTGAGACAAATTTTTGGGTTCACAACAATGTTCATTCTTTCAGAATGTCAACATTAAGTTGTACACTTATGATGTAAGAAATAATTTGAGTGTCCTACACAATTGCTTAAAATGCCAACTTCTTTAGATGGTGAATGAACATGCTAGGGCTTAGGTTAAAGCCATGTTTGGATGGATTCATTGAAGTGCTTTGCTATTTGTGAATTTCTTCATCCTTCTCCATCAACATATATGCCTTCCTAGTTTCTGGATATGCATTTATAATGAACTATGGTGAACCTTTCAGGTTGCTTTGATATGGATTCTACAACGCAAACTTTCCAACACCAAACACTTTCTGTCAAATTGTGGCCTCCTAGTCAGAGTACCAGGCTAATGCTTGTTGAGCGGATGGCCAAGAATCTCATCACTCCATCCATTATTTCCAGAAAGTATGGTTTGTTGAGCAAAGAAGAGGCTGAAGAGGATGCCAAGCAAATTGAAGAGTCAGCGTTTGCCGCCGCAAACCAACACTATCAGAAAGAGCCAGATGGTGACGGAAGTTCTGCAGTGCAGGTTTATGCCAAAGAATCAAGTAAGCTAATGCTGGAAGTTCTTAAAAGGGGCCCCAGAATGGAGGAGGACGGAGAGGTGATAACAACTGAGAAAGCTGCTGCTGTGCATACAGATTTATTTGATATATCTGGTGGTCAACGGGCATTTATCAGTGCAGAGGAGGCTGAGGATCTTTTAAAACCACTTAAGGAGCCAGGAAACCTATATACTAAGATCTGTTTCAGCAATAGAAGTTTTGGCCTGGATGCAGCTCGTGTTGCAGAGCCAATTTTGTCATTGATAAAGGATAAATTGACAGAAGTAGACTTATCAGATTTTGTTGCAGGAAGGCCAGAATCAGAAGCTCTTGACGTCATGAATATATTTTCTTCAGCCCTGGAGGGTTGTAACTTAAGGTATCTGAACCTTTCAAACAATGCCTTGGGCGAAAAGGGTGTAAGGGCTTTTGGGGCACTTCTAAAATCACAGAAGAATCTGGAGGAGCTGTATCTGATAAATGATGGTATCTCAGAGGAAGCAGCACGTGCAGTTTGTGAACTAATCCCTTCCACTGAGAAGCTCAAGGTCCTTCAATTTCATAATAATATGACAGGAGATGAAGGTGCCATGGCTATTGCTGAGATTGTGAAACGATCTGCCGTGTTGGAGGATTTTCGATGTTCTTCAACAAGGATAGGTTTAGATGGTGGTGTTGTACTGGCTGAAGCACTGGGAACTTGCAGCCATTTGCAGAAGCTTGATCTACGAGACAATATGTTTGGAGTGGATGCTGGAGTTGCTTTGAGTAAGTCTCTATTTTCGTTTGCAGATCTTACTGAGGTTTACCTCAGTTATCTAAACTTGGAGGATGAGGGAGCTGAAGCACTTGCCAATGCTCTAAAGTATTCTGCTCCTTCACTTGAGGTTCTTGAAATGGCTGGCAATGATATTACTGTCAAAGGAGCTTCTTCTTTGGCAACCTGTATTGCAGCAAAACAATTTCTCAGCAAGTTAAACCTTTCTGAGAATGAATTGAAGGATGAAGGTGCTATTTTGATTGCCAAGGCAATAGAGGAGGGTCACGGCCAGTTAAATGAAGTTGATCTGAGCAGTAACTCCATCAGAAGGGCTGGGGCAAGGCTTTTGGCACAGGCTATTGTGCTGAAGCCCGGATTTAAGATGCTAAATATTAATGGTAATTACATATCTGATGAAGGGATTGATGAGGTGAGGGATATATTAAAAAATTTGCCTGATGTGCTTGGGCTTTTGGATGAGAATGATCCAGAAGGTGAAGATCTTGATGACGAGGCAAAAGAAGAGGATGCAGACAATGAAGATGAACTAGGATTGAAATTAAGGGGGCTTGAAATCAAGCATGATGAATAGGAGTCCTGTCAGAAGTGATCTGTCATAGCTGTTTATGAAATTTAAACTTATCCATAGACTACTGAGTTTTGGATTCAAAGCTTGTTTCTTTGCAATCTAGTCCAGTTGCCTTAACCAGGTACTACTAGAGTCATTCACTGTAGGTTAATCTGAGAAAAGTATTTCTTCTTTTCCCTTCAGAATTCTGACTACCATGTTAGTAGTTGTAGCTTAAAGACACCTGGAACTGGGTTTAGTTCAGAATTTACTAGGCAATGTTGTATTGCTTTAGGCACTGTGTTGTTTTTAATTTACTAGTGGCTCTCACTATCTGGGAGCCTGGCTGTCTTAAGCAGCATATGCATGATCAACATCTCAAATGATATTTGGTTGCACTATTGTGTTTTACTGGTATCATATCCAGAGCAACTATTGATTTGGTTGCAATAATAAATTTGATTCCTGTTTAGCTCCTTTAAAATGCTATTATTGGTCTGAACATGTAATCAATAACTTCATTTATTCATTAATTTTCCTGTGGATTGACGTTAAATGAAAAATACAATGATTTTTTACAAAACTAAGACAGATGAGAGAGAGTCACAAAAGTACAGCTCCCAAAAACCAGTCCCTTCTACTATGGGCTTGAAATGCGATAATTCTATCAGAATTTATCAGACTGCTATTGGAACTTTGAGGGATTCGAGTATTTTATCATCTATCTCGAACTGCATGGCTTTTTTATCTCGTCCAATCTTTACATACTCGTCAAATCGTTCTTTCAAATCCTCCGGAAGGTTTGTTGTAGCACGCCATCCGAGGATGTCCTTGGCTGCTCTGGGTTCTGCATAGAAGTGCTGCAAAAGACATGGAATATTACTATTTCTTTTCCAGTTCAAAGTTCGAACTGTTGCCAGAATTAATTTAGGAAACTATACTGCTTATATTACCATGTTTCGGAAAGGAAAAGCTTTCTTTGCGTCAATTCCAACAGTTTTTGGATCATAATGCACAATTTCAACTGGTAGACCTGCAGCTTGAGCACATAGTTTTGCCATTCCATCCAAGGTCACTGCACGGTCGCTTACACAATTGAATATGTTACTATGTGCAGCTTCTGGATTCTCAACAGCTAGTGTAAGCATAGAAGATAAGTCCCTAACATGGGCGATATTCGTTAGTTGCATCCCTGAGCCTGGGATTGGAACTGGCCTTTTTCGAACAATCCCTATTTATAGCGGAAATCATCATCAAATTTATTCAGAAACAGAACATACAAGAAAATTGAAGGGCTCAACCATTTTCTACTTACGATCAAAAAACCACTCCTCACAATCTTTGTTGTTGCCTGAACCAATCATGTATTGGGGACGAAATATAGCCCAGCTACTGAAAATCTCTGCAATGTATTTCTCTACTCCAACATGACCAGCACTTGCTTTAACATCATCCTTTAATGGTAAAGAAACTTTGGTTAAAGAAACAATATTCAATCTATTTGAATGCTTCTGAGACAATAAATAACAATTAATTACCCCTTCAACATGAGGAGGTTCATCAGTTGGTACATAGATTCCAGCACTGCTTATGAACAAGAACTGCTTCACACCAGCACTCTTTGCCCAGTCCACTACAGGCCTGTGTTTTAATATTCAGTTGCTTAAACTAATTATGGATTTACACCTTAATTAGTTCCTAATTTCACAGAAATAATGTTTAGGTTTTTTGAAAATGGTGGACTTAACAACAAACCTGACAGCATCAAGGTCCTTGCCATTGTTATCTAACACCACATCAAATGTTGCCCCTTCAACAGCCTTCCCTACTTTTGCAGGGTCTCCCCACACCGTCTGCCCTCCAGCACTCACAATTTCCTTCATCAAAACAAGAAAGAAACTCAATTTCCTATGAAAATTCGATTCATGAACTAAAAAAATTACTAGATAGGATGGAAACATAATCCTAGTACTCACATTATGGTAGACCCATGTATGATTGGGATGGAAACATACTCATATGAGTTTACCTTCATGTGAGTAGGAGATGTATGCTCCTGTCTGTTTTAGCTAATAATTTCTCCGTGAACTAAATTATTGAAATTCATTTATCTTATCGGGATACCCCAAAAGACATGTCTCGTAATGCATGAGAATTCAAGATTCAAATCCTGAAAGTCTCATTGTGTTTCAAGAATTTCCAATGAACAAAAAAATAATAATAAAATTGCAAAATCCCAGATTGTGAGGAACATAATTAAAACTTATCTGCATATTTATAGAACTTACAGAGAATCTGGAGAAAGGAGGCTTCTTCATTTTATCAGAATTTTGTTCACCAACAGTCAAGATAGTGACCTGATGACCAGAACCCAGTAGCTCTTTTGCAAGGTAAAACCCAATAACTGCATGACCACCACTGTTTGTGTTAACTATAAGAACCTTCTTCTTCTCTGCAGCACTGGCTTTGATAGTGAAAACAGAGGACGCAGAGAGGCTCCTTGAATTTGTTAAAGAAATAGGAGAGTTAGGGAGAAAAGAGGAGAGAGGAGAGGACAATTGAGAGAAAGAAGAAAGAGAGAAGCGTGAAGAGGGTAAAAGAGAAGGTGGAGAAAGCTTGGAAGGTGGACAAGAGAAGAGGAGAGAGGAGGAAGGAGGAGCCAGAGTAGCCATTGCTGTTGCTTTTTTTTTTTTTTTTTGAGCGTGGGGAGGC
The DNA here is from genome assembly GCA_948193065.1 of Aleurites moluccanus. NCBI lineage: Eukaryota > Viridiplantae > Streptophyta > Magnoliopsida > Malpighiales > Euphorbiaceae > Aleurites > Aleurites moluccanus. The sequence continues at coordinate 33,935 of CANXYC012332770.1, forward strand.
TAGATCCTTTCAGAACCAGCAGTTTCTTTTGGCTATCAGATAAAGGTTACAGTTAATTTTGCCGGGTAATTTGAATATTGCCGATGGTTGGTTGTTTTTAAATGAAGTTCACGCAGTAACCATTGCTGGAAAAAAAAAATAGTATTATTTATAAATCATATATATATATATATATATTTCTTGATAATGACAGAAAAATTGAGATTGATAGGTTCAATAATTTCTTATCCCTAATATTTCAAAATTGCACTATAAAATATATATTTTTTTATTCTTATTTTATTAAAATTATGAATATAATTTTTTTGTCAATTAGAATATAATTACTAATTTTCATTTCAAAAATAGAATAAAATGTTCACACTACAATTTAATTTATATAATAATAAATTATAAAAGAGAAATTTAAATAATTTATATTTTTAGTGTCAATATAATCCTTACAGATAATCAAAAATCAAATAAATAAAATAATTATAACATAAAATTATTATATTTTTAATTTAAATAACAAGGAATAATTAAAGTCGAGCTCGTAATTTTTATTTCATAATTAAAAGAAAATTATGATTAAGATTTAAGTAGAATTGTATTTAATTTTTCGATGGATGATGAATCGAAAAATTGCACAAAATGATAAAAAAAAAAATTATATTATCATATAACTTTAAGTGTACCACACATTTTCTTAAATAAGCTAATAGAGGTATTTATATTGACATAATTATTTGATTATTGTAGATTATTTTGCACATATATTTGTATCGTCTAATTTTTTAAAAGTATTTATTTTTTTATTTTTCACTTTCATATTTATGTAATATTACATATATAAGTTTTATAAATTTTTGTCACAATTTTAAATTATGTAATTTGATAGTTGAAAATAATTAATTTAAAATTGATAAAATAAAGAATATAATCATATTATTATTTTTTTTGCATTTAGGCAATAAATGTATATATTTGAAAATAAATCATGTCCACATATATATTTTGTAAATAAATTAATTCGCATAAAATTAAAAAATATAAAAGATTAAATTATTTAAATAAAAATTAAATAATATTCAATTTATATATAAAATAATAATAATAATAATAATAGGCATAAACTAATTTCTAATTAATACAGATTGCGAAAGACTTAAAATCAATGCTGCGAGCCAAGCGCTGAGCTTTAATTTGCTTAGACTTAGTTTGTTATTATTTTTTCCGAGCTCAAACTTTAAATTGAGTAAGAAATCATATTCAAACTTGATTCGTTTAATTATTAAATGAGTTTAAGTTGATTTATTAAAAATTTATTTGTAAATTATAATCGAGTTTGACTCGAACTTGGCTCACTAAATTATAATTGAGTTGAGTTTAAACTCAAATTTAATTTATTTTGACACTCATTTATAACTCGTTTATGATTAAATATTCATTTTTAATAAAAAAAATTATAAAAAAATACTTAAAACTAATATAAAAGTAAAAATATTTAATTAATAAAAAAATCTAATTATAAAATGGAGTATTACATGTATTTTAAAACTATTAATTAATAAAAAATATATTTTTAAAGATTAGAACATTAATACTAACAAAATCTTATATTAATATTATAGAAATATAATTATAATTAAATAATATTTATTTAAGAGTTGCATATATAAGAAAATTAAAAGTATATGTAGTTAATTAAATTATAAAAAAATTATAAGAGTGACAAAATTATTAGGCTAATAATAATAGAGTTGTTCTCTAACCTATTAATCCAACTGATTGCGAGTATTTTCACGAGTTTATAATCGAATTATTCACGAGTTTAATCGAATCGAGCTTAACTTTACTCAAACTCGACTTGTTTATTCATTGAGTCTTGAAATAAGATTCAAACTTGACTCATTTATAAAATAAACTGAATGCAAATGATTTTTATTGAAGTGAATATTGAACCGCTTATAAACAGCTCAACTCATTTACACTTTAGCTTAAAATTAATACATTAGTATTTGAATTGAGAGAGAAGTTTATTTGAATGTAATAAAATAAAATTTATAAATATTTTTAAAATTTATAAATTATATTATTTAATTTCTAAAATTCATCATTAGTTTTATCAAATATAACCATATAATTTTACTAATTATTTTATTAAAATTATCTTTAGAAAATAAAAATATTAAGATTTGAACTCTATTTTCTTGGACTGAAAAACATTCATACTAGTTTATTAGGCATCATTCCAATGTATTACAAAACTTACTTAAAATACATAAGAGGACTTTTATCAGCTTATCTAAATTTCTTTTAGATAATTTTTTTAAAAGCTTTTTCTTTCTAAATGATGTAAAGAATTTAATTGATGATGTTAAGGTTTTTTTTTTTCTTTCAAATTATTTGATTTTGGATTCAAATTCATAAAAAAAAAATTATTTTAATATTTATTTTTTTAATTTATAATATTAAAATTTATCGTTAAAGATAAGCTTTTATTTTTTGAGTATTGAAAATATAGAAATTGATCATGGATATAGTTTAGGGAAATGTACGTTTATTGCTAATTATGTATGGGTGTGCCATGGATGAAGATCAGTCAATTCCTAGTATACATGACAATTCTGCAATAATGAGCCTATTTTTGATGGACCGAACATCCATTAATTGTCGTTAATGGTCATCTATTTAAGTCAACCTATCCATTACCATATCTAGATTTTGAACTTTATCCAGCTTCTAATTATTATTAGTAATTAATAATTAATAAGAAAAAACATTAGGCAAAGGCCAAACCTAGATTCGGGATATACAGTCAAAGAAATCGTAGCCATTGAATAAAAAAATGACCCCACTTTGGAGCTCTGAAAAGCACTGTCGCTTTGATGGTTGGAAAGGAGTGGGACCCAACTCATTTAAAAACAAAAAAAAAAAACAAAATTTTCAGTCAGATTGATTTTATAACGTTAGGTCGTCAGCCAAAATCAGCCGTGTCTTTTCAAGTATCCACCATTATTAATTTATTATAGTACACCTCTTTAAAACTAGCCGTTACATTACATCTCTCTCTCATGGCAGCTTCAGTGGATTTGCCATCCTCTACCCACCTCGACAAGGTACCTTCTTCTTCTTCTTTTTTTCCATCTTCTTCTTGTGGGTTGTTCACTTATTTGTGTGATTTTGTGATAATTTGGTTGGTTTCAGGAGACCACAAGCTTGATGGTATCTTCTCCTCTGTTCAGCCCTGCTTCCGATAAGCAATTCTGGAGTGCTCTCCATAGCCGGATCGATACCCTTCTCGAGAATCGTCAATGCAAGGTTTCAATAGGCCAAGATCAGCTCAATCTTGACCAATCTTCAGCCACCCAAGTGGTGAGTCTTTGAATTGGATCGATACTCTTTCTATTGATTATTATTTTGAAATTTTCTTCTAGATGGGACCTTGAACAGAGGAGATGAGTTTTGTTTTTTGGGTGTAGAGTTTAGAACAATTGGATCGAGCTAAGAGAATGAAGGAGGACTCATTACTTTTGATAAGAGGGTTTGACTCCGTTGCGCACACGCTCTCTCAGCTCTCCAACAATCTGGACAATGCTCTGCAGGTAAAATGAAGGCTCTGGTTCTTTACAAATGAGACTTGGCTTCATTTTCTTGCTTAATTAAGCTTCATTCTTGTGATATTCTACTATTTCTCTTAAAAAAACCATGATTTGAGTTTCAGTTATTAATTAATTTTTCTATTGACTAGACTTATTTTTTGTGTAAAGATCTCTAATTTATACACTTGAACACTGTGGGGAGTGGAACTTACTCTGCTATTTTATTTACGTTCTCTGTTTTCAGGGAGCTAGATATCTAGCTGAACCACCTACATTGAGTGAAATATTCCACACCAATCTCAAGAACTCAGAGATTAAACACGAGGGTTTAGAAACGGAGCAAAATGAAGAAGGGGGAGGGAAAAGTAAAGGATCAAAAAGGAAGTTTGATCAAACTGATAGTACAGAGGATCAAGAAAATGATTCAAACAAGGAGAATGAGCAGAGCCCAAAAGATAAAAAGCTGAAGAAAGCTAAAAATGTTAGCTTCTCCATGTTCACTATAATACTTTAATTTTTAATATCCCTCTACCAAGCTTGTACTAACGGGTGATGTGTGTATTTATAAATTTGCAGCTTGCAATTTCCATGGCCACAAAAGCAGCTTCGCTTGCAAGAGAACTGAAATCAATAAAATCTGATTTATGTTTTATGCAAGAGAGATGCTCTCTGCTTGAAGTAGAGAACAGGAGACTCCGTGATGGCGTCTCTAAAGGGGTCAGACCAGAGGAAGATGAGCTGGTAGGCCTCTCCCCTTTCAGGGATTTACATATTTGTGTATTCTACTTCACAGTTTCGATGAACATGAATTGCATTGATGAATTTAACAGATGAGGCTTCAAATGGAAGCACTGCTTGCTGAAAAATCAAGATTAGCCAATGAAAATGCAAATCTGATTAGGGAAAATCAATACCTTCACCAACTTGTAGAGTACCACCAACTCACCTCCCAAGATCTATCTGCATCTTATGAGCAACTTATTCATGGAATGTGCCTAGACTTTTCTTCTCCATCACCATCTACAAAGGAGGAAGAGTCAGATAATGCAGGCAATATGGAAGTTCCACATACACCAGGGACTAATCTTTTTGGCTTCACTTCTTTTGATGAGTGCTTTCACCAAGAACAACTATAGGTAGATGATGGAATTATGAAAGCCAGCCATCCGTTGTTTTGTTGATAAAATTCAATCTGGATTTTAATTTTCGAATTCAAGGTGTAATATTGTTGACAAATTTTTCAATTTCTTACCTGCGCAGAATCATGTAATATTGTTCCTCCAAGGAAATTATGAGAGAATAAAGCAGTTGCTTATTATTATTTTTTTTTGTATCATTCTTCCCTGTCATAGATGCAACCAGACTGAACTCCCACTACAGTTTCAATTCATTATCTTGTACTTGCAGTCTGGAAGGAAAGAGAGATAATTCAGTGCACTTGATATACATAACACTGATACACCTCTCAAATTCATGTGGAATCCATCCCTTCCATACCCACATTTTCCATAATTCAGTGCACTTGATATACATACACTGATACACCTCTCAAATTCATGTGGAATCCATTCCCTTCCATACGCACAAGAAAGTGGAATTAAGGTGCGTTATTCTCAGAAGAAAAAACAGTTCCTCTCTTACTTGAACTTAGGGGAACATTACCAGTTTATCCAAAAGATACATCACAAAAAAAAAACCCAGCAGGCAGATCGAGTCATACAGTGATCAAACAGGCATATCATGACAGTCATAGAGACGAACAAAGGAACACAAGCTAGCTAACACTTAGTTCTTATCAGTTTCTTTTTCAGGCCTCTTTCTCTTAGTAGAAGTCTTGCATTCAATACATCTTTCAACAGTTGCTTCAGGGGCTCTCGCCATATTTGAGAACCAGAATGCATCTCTTAACACATCTTTCAACTTCTCTAACACTTCCGAAGCCATATGATTTCCCTTCTCATACTGCAAAAGGGTAAATTAAAAAAAAAAAATTACATTTTAACTTATATTGCTTAAAATGATAAGAGCTACATGAGAAATTGCTGTCAAAAGTTGGGAAACAAAAGCAATACTTTTTTCTTCCCTTATGAAAAGAAAATTGAGAAAATGAATATAAATAGGGTATCACATCTCAAACAAGATTAGGGGAAAAGAAGAAGAAAAGCCACCAACCACTCATACATGATGTGATCCTCACTATTCACATTAAAGTTAAAATAAAACCTTTCTAACTTTATGCATATTTACAATTTTAGCCTTCATCCTTTGTATAGTTAAAATTGAATAAACTGGCTAAACAATATGGGCCATTTGGCTAAAATTGACAAAGCAACCATTACTTTCTTCAAGCAGTTAATGTGTTTTGGGGGTATCAACATCAGTAAATAAATGTAGCCACGGAAAAAAAGAATATAGATGAAACAACAAAAACCATAGTAGAGTAACCACAATGTAATCATTAAAAGTTAGAAAAATCAAACCTACTCCTTTCTGCCTAAGCTTGTTCCATTAATTGGAAAGAAATAACCCAAGATGTGGCACAAGCATACTCACAAATGCCAGTTATAAAAACTACACAGAAATTTCAGCAGAATGACAAAACGTAAGTACTGCAATAATAACTCATTCCGTTGCCAATCTACGATGGCCACCAGCAGATGATAATGCTGTTAATGCAACAAACAAGGCTCATATATAGTCTTCTTTTGCCATGTAAAGGACATAATTCTGTTCTCTAGTACTAGTAATTATTACTAACACAACTTTCAATTGCAAAACAAGTCACACAAAAATTATAGACAAAAGAAAAAATTAATATCTCTTGGATAAAGGAGCAGAAAACATACTGCTTCAATTTTTCCAAGAGCATGTTCCAGCTTCCTGTTAAGCTGATGATTTTCCTCTGTCAAAGCTTCAACCTACAAATGCAAAATAATAACAATAATACGAGAATAAACTGTAGTAACGCTTGATTATGAATAAGAACACACGGAAAGATGATTTTTATGCCCCCAGATAAACAACACTTAACCTTCTTTTGGGAATCAATATACAAGCCTTTATATGTGACATCCCCTGCACCAGAGCTTTCACTAAAGAAGGTTTTCCCAATTACCTGCCAATTGCCATGAATTTCAACAGATGTTTCATTTATAGGGGTTATGCAAATAATGAAGATGGATAGAAGAGAGAGCTAATTACATGAGAGAATTCAATACCGTAGAATTTAATGCATCCATGGTCTTTTGTTGTGCCTCCAAAAGTTGTATAATATAGTCAACTTTTACATGCAAGTCATTTTTCTCGTTCAAAGCAGCCTCTGGCAATTCCTCTTCCACAAGATCATCTTCTTTATCACTTTCACTGACAGTTATCTCTTCAATAATACGCTCAATGTCTTGGTTTTCCGTATTCATAACAGCATTTTGAAGACGTTCAGATCGCCTAACTTTTGCATAGGTTTTCTTCCCTTTCTTTCTAGAAGATGCTTTGGAAGAGTTCTCTTGTTGAGGTTCCGGAATAGGATTTGTGCTTTCAGGTTGTACCTCTACTTTTTCCAAGGAAGGATTATTGCTTTCAGGCTCCACATATGTATTTGTGCTCTCATGCTTCAATTAGAATAAAATAGCTTAATTTTTAACTTCAAATTCTACCATGAGATCATTTACAGAAACTATAAAATTTTTTGTGCATTGAACACATGCCAAGTTAGAGTAAACAAAGCACAAGAGCACGTCCACAAACAAACACACACAAAAGGTAGAGAAGTAACTATCAAAAAAAAATTTGCAGAAAGTATGAATACAGCTTGCTTATATATATATATATATATATATATATATATATGTGTGTGTGTGTGTGTGTGTGTGTGTGTGTGTGTTGTGTGTGTGTGTGTGTACCCACAAGCAGGGGCGGATTCACCATATAGCTGTGCCGCCCCCGCCCCCCCCCCCCAAAGCTTTGCAAAAATAGTTTTTATATATATATATAATTTTTAATATATTTTTAAAATATATCATATTGTCCTCTCAAAATTTTAAAATATCATATTAGCCCCTCAAAGTTTTAAAATTAATTTTTATGTCAATATATTTATAAAAATATATCATATTGGCCCCTCAAATTTTTAAAATATTCATTTTAGGTTACTTATTTTTTAAAATATATACATTTCAAATTTTTGAAATTTTATCTATTACATGTATACTTCATTATTTTTTTTTAAATATATATAAATTGCCCTAAATTTTAAAATTTTATTTGTTATCAATATATTATTATATTTATATATAAATAAATATTTTACAATAAAATAATAATACTAAAAATTTCAAAAAAAATTATATTAATCTTAAAAATTTGAATTTTTTTTGTACATAAATATTTTAGTCCCCAATCTTAGTCTAGTTCCGCCCCTGCCCACAAGTAATTGCCCATAGAAAACAACATAATTATTCTTCATTGTCCATATTTTAGCAATTCCTGTCTTCCATTTCTTGGTTGTACATGTTCTTGAACAAGTAATCCCCAATGCATAATCTTTCCCTACGATATAAAAAACAAAATGTACCCCACAAATAAGTTGAGCTTGATCCTTCTGATCAAAGCCAAATATATATATATATATACATACTCAAGGAGTTTCAATTACATGACCTATAATTCACATACTAAAACAAACCATAGTCATTGAATAGTAAGCAAGGGAAAGTAAATCCCAGAAGATGAATATTCATATAATAAAAAATTTTGATAGAAAATTGTAAATATATAATAATTTATCATAATTTCCATAAAGATATTCCTTTTCAGAAAACATTATCCCTCTCCTAAAATCCTAATCCCCAAATAACTATTCATAATTAAAATGCTAATTTTATTTATTATTCAAAAATCCCTAAAAGAGTTAGTAAAATAAAATCAGACATAAGCATGCAAACCACACAATACAACTAAACATGCATTAAAAATATATATATAATAGAGAACCAACCACGAATATTCACCAAAAAAAAACAAGAAGAAGAAGAAGAAGAGGAGTTGCTGTTGCTTGCCTTCTGTGATTTTTCTGCAAGCTTGGGAGCGCTAGGTTTCCTACCCATTTTTTTTTTTAATCGGACCAAAAAATCTTTCAAAAAAAATAGTGAAGTTAAGGAGACTAGGAGAGCCAGAGGGTTTATGGGAAAGTTGAAAGAGGAGTAACGCGAGGTAACTGCGCAGTTTTTTAGCAAACGTGTTCGTTCTCTATTGGTCAACTATTCTCCTCTATGTTTTTCTTTATTATCCTTTAAATTTTTTATTTATAATTTAATTATAATTAAAAATTTTAAATTAATTATAATTTTATCTTAAATTACAAACTCAAGAAATTTTTTATTTTTTATTTATTAATTAAAAATAATATTAATTTAATTTTTTAATTTTTAATGATTATTTTTATAATTTTAGATTAATTTGTAATTTTATAATTTTAGTCTAATTTGTATTTTAATTATATAGACATATATAAATATTAACAAATTCAATATTTTTATAATTATTTTCAAATTCACTAATAATTTTTTTAGATTATCTTTTAAATAGAAAACTATAAATTTAAACTTTTAGCTAAAATTAACTTCCAATTAATTATACACTCGCACGTTATATAAATTTTATTTATATTTTTATTTAATTATATTTTTTAGAATATTTAACACATTATTATTATTATTATTAAATTTAAAATCTTATATGATAATTTTAAATTTAGTATGAATAAAATATATAAGTCAAATTTATTATACATAAGACAATTAAAAGATTGATAAAATTATATTATGTATATTAATCTATATTATTTTAATTAAAAAATTTTAAAAGATAATATTGTGAAAAGAATAATTAGGTAGGTTGATTAGGGTTGAGTATGGGATGTGAAAATCTTGAATTAATTTAAATTTTTGAAAATAATAAACCGAAATAAAATCGAATTAATATAACAGGATGAGATTAGGGTGCTTTAATATCTATACTGAGAATCAAACCAAATTGAAATGTAGCTGAATTATTATGAATCCCTGAATTGATTAAATAATTTATATATATTTATATAATTATAAATTTATAATATATGGTATATATACTATTACTTATCCATTTATTTATATTTATATAAGGGTTGATTATAATTTTTCTCAGTAAAATAACTCATTATACTAAGTTCTTAACCTTTTAAAAATATACTAATTCCCCATTGACAAATGTCATAATATACTACTAGACCCTTCCGTCAAATTTTATCTTTAGTCAACTGTTAGTCAACCCTACAAGGGTAGTGAAAATACCAAAATGCCCTTACTTTTTATTTTTAATTAATTACATTTTATTTTTATTTTAATTTTTTTTTAAGGTTAAAAAATTTATTTTCATATTTTTAATAAATTTTAAAATAAAAAATAAACAAAAATATTTTTTAAAAAATAATTTTTATTTTTTATTTGTTATTTTTTATTTTAAAAAATAATTTAAAAAGAAATTAAATTATTTCTTCTTAAATTTTTTAATACAAATAAAAAATTCGTTTTCATATTTTTGATAAATTTAAAAATAAAAAGTAAAAAATATTTTTATTTTTTATTTGTTATTTTTTAAAAAATAAAATAAAAATATTTTTATTTTCAAATTTATCAAAAGTATGGAAATATATTTTTTAATCCTAAAAAAAAATTTAAAGTAAAAATATAATGTAATTAATTAAAATTAAAGGGTAAGGGCATTTTGGGCTTTTCACTACCCTTATAGGGTTGACTAACAGTTGACTAAAGGTAAAATTGGACGGAAGGGTCTAGTAGTATATTATGACATTCGTCAGGGGGGAGTTAGTATATTTTTGAAAGGTCAAGGGAAACTTAGTGTAATGAGTCATTCTACAGGGGAAAATTACAATTAACTCTTTATGTAATTATAAATTTATAATATTTTTATATATATTATAAAAATATATTCAAATCCCCAAAATATTTAAACCGAATCCTGAATATCGAATTAAATCGAACCAAAATATATATGAATTTAAACTAAAATTTTTAATTGTATTGTACCGAATTTTCTAGACAATTCAATATAAATATTTTCTCCATTCGATTCCAAAATTTTCAAACTCCGATTTTATCCAAACTATATATAATCCTAGTTGATATTTAAATATATTATTTGATACATATTAAAAAATTTAAAATAATTTTTTTTAACATCGGAAATGAAGAATCAGTCTTAAATTTATTATTTAAAAAAAATATGTACTTTCTGCTACATTATTTGAAATAATTTTAAAATAATTACTTTAACGCATGATGATGATTTTTTTTTTATATAACATTATATTAAAAATTATAAAATTATTTAATAAATATAAAATATGTGACTAAAAAGTTTTACAATTATAGTTCATTGACACGTCATTAATATTATAATATAAAAAGGTATAAATCTGAGAGGGCAATTTTCAAATGTAATGGATAATATATTTAAGGATAAATTATTATTTAATTTTTAAAATTTAAATAATTTTATTTTAAAAAATTAATTAGTTAATTTTTAATATTTATTTTCGTTATAAATATTAGTCTTTTTAATTTTCTTTTATCATTAATTAGATATGAAAAACTTAAATACTCTTCGTTACTTCTTAAATTTTTTCTTTCTACCACTTCTTTCTCTACCTTCCTTTTCTTACTAAAAATTCAAAACTCACAATAAAAAAAACCTAAACCTACCACTATAAATATATATCTCAATAATTTTTCATTAATTTTAGCCTTAAAAAAAAAAACAAATTCAAAATTAAATGAGAAAATTTTCCAATTTGAAAAATATCCACTTTCCCATTTTCCCGTCAACCATCTCCATTTTCCCTTGGCAAACATCAATTGCCATTTTCCCCTATGTTAGGACTGCCAAAGCTACGATCTCCCGCATCTCCAAGCACGGGAACAATAAACCTGAAAAGAATAGATGACAAAGATGAATAAACCATGCTATACATCCTTCTAATATCCATATTACAAATCAACTGTTATCTGCACAATAATAATTGACTGTTGGATCAATGATTTCAGTGTAAACGTGAAGCTTGGAAAATCACAAAGTAAAATTTTATGGAATGCTTAATTTATATTTGTGTATGTGAGATCAAGAAGTCTATATTTGATTTTATTGAAAAGCAATGTAGAGTAATATAATTGAGTTGGGATAATTTAAGTATAAATTATATTATAATATGATAAAAAATTATTTTTTTAACAAAAAAAAAATTGATGAAATGATTATTTATATTGATGAAATTAAATATTAAATACTAACTAATTAATTTTAAAAATAAAAAATTAAAAAATTAATTTTATTAAATTTTAGAGTTTAAATAGTAATTTGTCCTATAATTTAATTGAAATTACGAAGGTTAAATAAAGAGTAGAGATTTGGTTGGGTCCGCTGTCCTTTGGGGAGAATGGAAGGGATAAGAAAGAAGATAACATTACACTAGACGAAAACGGACGCTTGGATTTCCAGATAACGTAATTCTGCTTGTTCTTCTTCATAACTGTACACTCTGTTTCCTATTCTTTCCGCAGTTAACACATTAATCTTCACTTCCATGACACCTTTTCTCTCTTTCCACACCTCCACTCCTCCTTATCTATTCCCATCTCTTCCCTTCTTCGCTCCTCTCCCTCGCTTCAAATCCCCACCTCACCGAACCCATCATTTTTCTGTTCTTTCAATCTCTAACAACCCTTTTAAACAATCAATCAATCAGGACTTGCCAACTCCACTGCAGCCAAGAACACTTTTTCCCGGTGGCTACAAGCGCCCTGAAATCAAGATCCCCAACATTGTTCTCCAGCTTCATCCTAGCGACGTCTTGAGTGGCCAAGATTCTTTGGATTTTATCGATAATGCCGTTTCTAAGTGGGTTGGAATTATTGTCCTTAATGGCTGTGATGGAAGCGGGAAGACACTGTACGAGGCTGCGTGTGTATTGAAGTCCATAGTGAGAGATCGTGCGTATTTATTGATTGGCGAGCGCGTTGATATTGCTGCTGCTGTTAATGCTAGCGGGGTTGTTCTCTCTGATCAAGGTTTGCTTAAGCTTAAATTTTCCTAATAATTTCCAACTATATTAGTTTTGGTTGCAATTCAGTTTTGTATTGAAATATTTTGCTTTCTCAATTCTCATATCACCGCATTTGATTCATTCTTTTATGTGGGTTCGTTCAAGAACTTCAGTTTATAAGCATTGGTTTCACGCTTTATTCCTATGTTATCGTGCAATAAAAATCCTTAGCTTGTCTTGTATCCCTCCATTTTTTGAAATTCAAACTGTTGAATGAAATTTTCACCATCTGGATGACAGATTCTGTTTGCCCAAGCTCAGAGGTCAAGAGATGATTATTGTTTAGTGACTAATTGGAAGTTCATGTGACGTAGACTATAGTACTTTGTTCACTTTGGATGTCAATATCTCTCCATGACATTGTTAGATGAATCTGGTAATGACTAATTTTGATTGTCTTGTTGCCTACACAAACTTTTCATTACACTAGCGTTGTCATTGCTGTGGTCCAGGCCAAGGGCGGACGCAGTAATTTTTAGGAAGGAGGACACATTATTCTATTTTAGAAAAGGAGCACTTTTCCTTCATACATTATTTTTATTGTGAAATTGAAAAAGAAAATAAAGGAAAATGCAAAAAAGTGAAGAAAAATGAGAAAGAAAATAAAGGAAAAAAAATAAAGAAAGTGAAGTAAAATGGGATTAGATAATACTTTATTAGGGATTAAATAGTTAGTTTTCGAAATAGAGGGATCATTTCGTTAATTTCATCAAATTTTAGGGATTAAATAGTAATTTATCTTAAAAATTTGCAAAAATCAAGGGTGCACGTGCCCCCTACCATAAGGTCTGGTCTAGGCAAGGCACGTGCCCCCTACCATAAGGTAGATTGGCCTCTGGTCCAGGCAATTACATGTACATATATATATTGGTTTTTAACTAGTTGATGTTTGATGCTTTCTTTGGTTATTGTGGTTTTCTAGTTTCTGCTAGTAATTCTTGGACCTGAAAGCTAATGCATCTATACCTTCTCTTACAGGTCTTCCTGCCATTGTGGCAAGAAACATGATGTTGGATTCCAATTCTGAATCTGTAGTTCTCCCTTTAGTAGCCAGAAGTGTGCAAACTTCTAGGGCTGCCCTAAATGCATCTATTTCTGAAGGTGCTGATTTTGTTATATATGGCCTTGACCAAGAGAAACATCTTGATCTAAAAATGTATTCTGCATTTACGGATGTGAAGGTACCAATCTTTGTTATCTATGCTACACAGAAAGCGGCTGCATCAGTTGTGGAAGCATCAAAATTGCTAAAATCTGGTGCTGGTGGTTTAGTTATGTCATTGGAAGATTTAAGGTTGTTTAGTGATGAGTCTTTGAGTCAATTATTCAACACTGTAAGTGCAATGGAGGAAAAATCCGAGATTCAACTCAATAGCATCAATACCTTTAAACCATTGGAAGTAGAAAATGATGTTCATGGGAAAAAGAGGGTGGCAGGCTTTGTTAAATTGGAGGAGAGAGAAAAACAGCTCATAGAAACAGAGAGATCAATATTACTTGAAGCTATGAATGTTATTAATAAAGCTGCTCCTCAGGTGATCAGTATATAAATTTGGTAGTTTGGTTTTTTTGTTAGCTAATTCTGGATTTTATCAATTCTGTTATTGCCTTTTTATGCCTGAATCAGGGAACTGGTTTTGAGTGACAGATGGAGGAGGTTTCACTTCTAACTGATGCGGTTTCTCAAATTGATGAGCCATTTTTACTGGCTATAGTGGTAATTGTGTGCTGAACTTCAACAAATTCTGGTTCCAGGGATATTCATTGGTATTAGCTCTAAATTTCAAATAAATCTTTTTTGTTCTACTTTAAAAGACTAGAACTAAAGAGACCTTTCATTGTTTCATATAACAACTTTTGGATTAAAAAATGTTGCGAGTTTGTTCCTCCACTTCTTGTTGTATATGCTTATTTTTAGATCTCAGTCAATTTATTGGTCCTCTTTGTTGTGCCTTAAATCAGAACATGAGTTTATATTTTCATAAAATTCCAATTTTTCATTTCGTGAACAAGTCTGATTTTCTGTCTATATGTCCTGTCAAGTCGCATGTTATATTAAGTCTTAACTACCTTTTTAAGGATCTCATTCTAGTACTTATTTTCTTAGTTTACTTGCATTGGGTTGAGCCGAAGTGTTGGTGCTATTAATGTGCTGCAACTATGGAAAGACATTGATATATATACATGTGTATATTTCTTGCTTTTTCGCTTTTTCTTCCCTTGATTTCTTTTGTTTGTATGTTTCTTAAAGAGAACTTAATTTGCAACAAATCAAAATAAATTTGTTCTCATGAAAAAAATAAACATTTGACTGAGATTGACTAGTTATTCATGCCATTAACTTTACGAAAATATGGTCAAAGGTACTTTCCCCACTTCCTTTCCTTGACTCTTTATCGTTGCACAGGGTGAATTTAATTCTGGTAAATCAACTGTTATTAATGCACTTCTTGGAAAAAGATACCTTGATGAGGGTGTGGTTCCTACAACCAATGAGATCACTTTCTTACGTTATTCCAATAATAACTTTGAAGAGCCACAACGTTGTGAAAGGCTTCCGGATGGCCAATACATATGCTACCTTCCTGCTTCAATTCTTAAGGAAGTGAGTATTTGGGTTTGATCTCATGTATACTTCTGAATTCAGTTCTGAGTTATTCTTATCCTTTAAATACCTGATCCAATGAATCCAGGTGTTTTATATGTATACGCACTCAAATACATGTGCACAAATTCTTTTCAGCACAAATAAGCATGAAGTATGTGGTGCTAGTTAAGCTTAATCAATCTCAATGATCAATTTGAGAGGAAACCTTTTGCCCTGTGCATCCTTATTGTCATTGGACTGAAGTTACTGATAATAGCTGCTAACGTTAACAAGTTTGAGCTGAAACTCAAAATGTGCACATGTTGCTATTTTTTAAATTAAATAATATTTTCACTTTATGCTGAACTGCATCAAAATAATTTAATAACTCACCTTGATGCATTATATCAGTCACTTTTTCCCTATCAAAACAGGATACAAAAGTTGATGATTAGTTTGTTTGTTTAGGATGTTTTCTACATTGGGATGAACACATTTTATTGCACTATTATAAGCCATGAAGAAGATGAACAATCCTCTTTGAAACAAAAGAAATTTGAGGTGCCTTAAAGATACTGACACATGAATGTCTGTGATTGACTATGGTCATTGAACGTAATGTGATAGTGCAGTTAACTCTGATGACAGAAAGGACAGAAAACTTGAAGAGTAGTGCAAATGTAAAACCAAATAAGAGAAAAAGCTTATCATTTGTTTCTACCTGTTTTGCTAAGGGCATGCCTTTTAAATAATCGAACAATATGTGACATCAGCATAGCTGCTTTATGTGACGTAACTAATGATTTAATTTTTTTTACTTTTCAAACAGATGGACATTGTTGATACACCAGGGACAAATGTCATTCTTCAAAGGCAGCAACGCCTTACCGAGGAATTTGTGCCTTGTGCAGATTTGCTTCTTTTTGTCATTTCCGCTGACCGCCCATTAACTGAAAGTGAGGTATAAATTAGTAGTTGCACCTGTTAAATGTGATATGACATACTATTTACATTTTTATTATTTCAGTAGACAATGGATTAGAATATGATGAGTGATGATCTATGGGTATTAGGGCTACCTATTTTTACATATTGTTTACTGCCTAAGAAAATATTATTGGATAATTCATTACTCAGAAACTCTGTCTATGTCCTTTGTATCATGATATCAGATTGCATTTGGATTCTATAACAATATCTTAATTGATTTTAAATGTGAAAGTTTTTAGAATTTAGACTCTTGAAGCTGCAATCTAAGCATGATAGTTTTACGGGATACAAATTATGGATTGAAATTGACGTGGATGTCTGTATAACTCAAAACCAGTTGCTTATGCTTCCTATGTATGTACAAAATAGTGTTGTGTAATCTAGAGAAGCACTAAATCTGTTGCAAAGAAAACTAAGATAATAAGCTATTGATATTTTCTTTCTAACTCTTGTTTGTATGTTTGAAGGACTATAATAGCACTATACTCAACTCAACTTAGCCTTATTCCCAAATTTTATTAGGGTCAGCTATATGGATTCTTTGTTTCCACCCAAAACGATTTTGTGCGATATCTTCCGATAATTGTAATGCATCTAAATCATACTATATTTCTCTCATTCAAATAAGTTTAGGTCTACCTCTTCTTTTTTTCCTCTCTTCTATGATAATGTCTTCAACCTTCCTAACCAGAGCATTCCTAGGATTCCGCTTCATATGTTCAAACTATTTTAATCTTCATTCTTTCATTTTGTCCTCAATTGATGTGACTCTCACTTTATTTTTAATGCTTTCATTAAGTATTTTATTCATTCTAGTATGACTACACATTCATCTTAACATTATCATCTCGGTTACATTTACATGTTATCTTTTCATTGTCCAACATTCACTAACATAGTCAGTCGAATAGTTGTACAGTAGAATTTCTTTTCAATTTATTGAGAATCTTGCGGTCACATAGGACTCCCGTGGCAAGCATCCATAATTTAGGAGATATCTCACTCAAAAAAATTTTATTTCCAAAGATGATTTTGGGTTCTCAATTATATTCCAGGTTGCTTTTCTGCGTTACACTCAACAGTGGAAGAAGAAAGTTGTGTTTGTCTTGAATAAATCTGACCTCTATCAAAATGCCAGTGAGGTTTGTTCAACCATTTTTTTATTTTGTTAATTTAGTGTGACTGTCATGATATATGTTTACTAAAGCTGTCAAACAACTTACAAGTGTTCTTAATTTTTCTTCATGATTTGTACAGCTTGAGGAAGCTATATCATTCATCAGGGAGAATACAAGGAATTTGCTTAACACTGGGAATGTGATATTGTATCCAGTATCTGCTCGGTCTGCTCTTGAAGCAAAACTGTCATCTTCTTCTGATATTAAAAAAGATAATGAAGAATCATCAGTGTCAGAATCTCATTGGAAAATCAGTAGCTTCTATGAACTTGAGAAGTTTTTGTATAGTTTTTTAGATGGTTCAACAGAAACAGGAATGGAAAGAATGAAGCTCAAACTTGAAACTCCAATTGTCATTGCCGATCGTTTACTTTCTACTTGTGAAACTCTTGTGAAACAAGGACGCGAATATGCTGAGCAGGATCTGATCATGATGAATGAAATAGTTGATAGCATTAAAGGGTACTCAATGAAGATGGAAAGGGAGAGCACCTCTTGGAGAAGAAGAACTTTGTCACTGGTATAATTTTCGTAAAATATGTATTTCCTCTCTTATCCTCCCTTCAATCGCTCTTAGAGACACATTGAGTTAAAGGCATACTAGTTGAATTGTTTTGTGTTGGTTTGTGAAATGTACTGGGAATGAAATTGCAGATTGAAATGACAAAATCCCGTGTTCTGGAGCTTATAGAATCCACTCTACAAATATCAAATATTGATCTTGCGGCCACATATTTACTTAAAGGGGAAAAATCTGCCATGACAACAGCTACCCTCAGGGTTCAAAATGATATAATAGGTCCTGCGGTTTCAGATGCACAAGTGAGTTAACCACTCTGACCTTTTTTTAGGAACTGACTTGAAAATCTCCAATCTTGGTTTTTATATAGTGTATTTGATATTTTTAACTCATCTTTCATTGTTTTTCTTATTATTAATTTCGAAGCCCTAAATCAATTTATTGCATTTTCATGTGGGGATTATGCACAATCCTCAGTTAGGTTACCGGAATAGGATTTTGCATCTCTTTAGTTCTTGCATTTTCTAATGTTTCTGCCAAGCTTTTATTTTCTTTTGATACGTTTCCTCAGTATTTTTAGTTTCACTCATCTTTAGATTTATTTGGCTCTGATTGATTATAATTTATATTTTCTTTTCTTTTCTTTTCTTTTTTTTTTGTTATCTGGGTTTGCAGAAACTTCTCGAAGAATATTCATCATGGTTAAAATCAAATACTGAACATGAAGGGAAGCTGTACAAAGAATCTTTTGAGAAAAGATGGCCTTCATTTATTAATCCAAACACAAATATGCATTTACAGACCTATGAGTTGGTGGAAAAAGTTGACCTCAGCTTGAAAGTGATTGAGAACTTCAGTACTGGTGCAGCTTCAAAGCTGTTTGAACAGGAAATACGTGAAGTGGTTAGTCCAAATATGTCTCAGTAATAATAAGTTTTACTTCTCAAATAGTTCTCAAACTAGTTGAGCCAGGAATCAGTAAATTAGTTAAATAATTGAATGTTAAAAAATTCTTGAGCAGAATATAGCATGGCCAACAATGTACTATTACGTATTTATGGGGATATTTGGTCACATTGATTTGATTTTTTTTTCTTTTTTTTTTTTGGTAGCATAGAGGAAATCTCTGCTAGAAAATTTTTATCAAATGAATGATAACTTGCTTCTTTGGTAGGACCATGCGTAGAACTGGAAATGTGTTAGGATTCAAATACTATTTTAGCAGTAGAATGGTGGCATAGATTTGCAAGTCGGTTATTATATCCAGCTCTACCTCATTTATATTAGTTTTAATTTTCTTTGATTTGTGGATACTTCTTTGTATTTCATCCTTATTTAGTGTTTTATTTTTTTCTTGAACCTGTGATCCCCTATTTTATTGATTGCATTGGAGTCTGGATGTCTTCTGGTAGCATTCAATATTCCAAAGCTCAAGAGCTGGGTGTGGGGAATGCTCTATTCTTTTCATGCTCAAAGATGAACCTTTGGACATAAATAATTTTCTGGAAGCAATTTTAATGGCAACGCCCTATAGCCCAAGTAATGTTTGTGGCATTGTGCATTTATGTTAAAAAATTTCCCTTTCCTGTTAACTGATTTTTGGAAGCAAATGAATCTACTTCAATCCCAAAATAACATCAAATTTAAGGTTATACTATAGCTGGTTCTTGCTTCAGTTATCTTGTGGAAAGACTTCTGCACTTTTATGCTGTTTAATGATACTTACTGTACTAAGAAGTTTATTTTATTTTAGATGAAATAATATTTATTGTATAGCAAGTTTATTTGTCATTTTGTTGCTTTGTGATTATGTGAACCTGAGGTGGAATATTTTCTTTTTGATCTTAGTACTTGGGAACATTTGGTGGACTAGGAGCTGCTGGTTTGTCTGCCTCTCTTCTGACTTCTGTGCTACCTACCACTTTAGAGGATCTTCTTGCTCTCGGCCTTTGTTCTGCTGGAGGGTAATGTATCCTGCCATTTTTCTCTATATATATTAGTCAGTAGGACGAATGCATGATTGAGATTTTCAATATCTTAGTTCCAGGGGTAAGTAGGTGGAAGCTTGGAGGGGCCATGGCTTCCCCAAGCTTCCCAAAATTAATAATTATACCCATATATTATAGCATATTTATAAAAATATACTGGCCCCTCGAACTTTTAAAATTTATATTTTAGGATATTTATCTTTTAAAATATATATATTTAGCCCTTTCAAATTTTTGGATGTATAGCTCAAGTTTTATTTGTTATCTATGTATTATTATATTTATATAAAAAGAAATGTTTTACAATATAATGATAGTAGTAAAAGTTTTAAATTTTTTATGTTACAAACTTTTTTTTGGTTCATGTCTATTCTTGATCCCTCCAAACGTTAAAGTCTAGTTTCACTCCCACTTAGTTCCATACAATATGTGGTCCAACTTCTCTATGATTGTTAATACATCAAATATGATGAAAGGTTTGAATCACGGAATAGTTCTAATAACTGATTGATACTTCATTTATCTGATAGGTTAATAGCAGTTTCGAATTTCCCATCCCGCAAGCGGGGGATGATAGATAAGGTAAGTAAAATAGCTGATGGCTTGGCTCGAGAAGTAGAAGAAGCAATGCAGAAGGATCTCTTGGAAACTGTTGTGAATTTGGAAAACTTGGTGAAAACTATTGGCAAGCCTTATCAAGATGAAGCACAACAAAGACTAGACTGCCTTTTAGTCGTTCAGAATGAATTATCTCAAATCGAGGGAAAACTTAGAAATCTGCGAGTTGAAATACAGAATCTTCATGTATCATGAGCCGCATTATAATAGTTAATGGATGGAAGAGGGAGATGCATTCTTGTAACGGCGTCTTACAATTACCAGTTTGGTTCTTATGGAGGTGATAATAGCTATAAAATGTCATTATTCATTGATGAGAACATCCATTAACAAATAATGTCCTTGGTCTCCTATAAACATCTTACTTGTCATTTAGAGAGCTTAATTATCTGTTAATGAGATTCTTTTGGTGTCTCTTAACCTTATTATCAGCAAGTTTGTAATGGGAATTTGTCGAAGTTTATTCCCTGTCTTGTTTATTTATAGCAGTGGACCTCATTTTCTCATATTTTCTCATGTGAGTGGGTCATTAACATGAGATTTTGACCTCTTCTATTATATTTCAAATACTTGTGATTGCTTAGTCCATGCGCACATTGTCATAGCTGCATGCCTTGATAGGGAAGTCTTAACATCTTCTCCTTATCACAAGTTAGTTTGAAGGATCAAATTTTTTCTTTATTTGGGAATGTTAAACAAATATTAATTAATAGTGTGTGCCCACTTGTTTACAACAACAAACGTTTTCAGGGCACTATCATTTGAGGAAAGTTGAGTCTCAACTTTCATCAATAATATCTATTGGTACCGTTATAAAGTTTATCCTTCAATTTAAATTAATTCAATTCAACTTAGTCTTAATTTTAAAATTAATTGAGATTAATTATATTATTTTTTTATTTTCACTCTAAACAATTTTAGACGATATATCTGATAATTTTAATGCTTCCAAATCATATTGTATTCTTTTCATCAAAATTAGTTTATGTCCATTCTTTCTTTTAGTTTATATCCATTTTTTTCTTTCATCCTCTCTTTTATGATTCTATCACAATGTGTTCAACTTTGCTAATCATAATTTCTCTACTTAACTTGTCCAAATTAATTTAATCTATAATTTGTCATTTTATTCTCAATTCTCACTTTATTTCTAATATTTTTATTAGGTATTTTATCTATAAAATTTGTTGATTCTCATAATTAACTTTGTATTTAATAATGAGGTTAACCATTCTTCAGGATTAGCAGAGTTGACAAATGAATTTGCTTCTTGTAGTTTCTTAAATAAATATTTGAATTCTAAAATCAAATTCTTTATTTTTAAAATGGATGGTCTCTCTTTTATTATTATTATGGACGAGAAAGATTTATTTAATATGATATATATAAAAGTTGACACGTAGTATAATAATAATAATAACAATAATAATAATAAGTTTTTTTTTTTAAAGTATTAGGGGAATGGAGATTTGAATTTAGATATATTCAGTGGAAATATGCATCATCAGTGCACTAGAGCTGTCGATGCAATGAGAAGAAGAAGGTTAACCAATAGGCTTGTGACACCACTTGAAAGTTCAATGATTTGTGGAAATAATTTTTATGAAAAAGGAGGAGGAAGACGAATGCTATCCTACAATGGTCAAAAGGCATCAATGCGCCTTGTTTGTTTGTTTAAGCCAAGAATTTGATTCCGTAGTCTTTCCTGTTAAAGACACTTTAAGCAGAAATTGACAGACAATACATAAACAAATATTTCTGTGACCCAACTTTAGGGCTTTTGATATCTGGGGGGGACAAAGGCAGAATCTATTGGTGACACAGACACAAGAAGAAGACCTTTTCCCTTGGCTTATAAGAGTCTTCCTTTTTCATTGGCCAAAGAAAACAAAAGCAAACAAGTGAAGGTGAAAGCAAATTTGATGGTTAGGGCTAAGAGAGAGTGTATAAAAGGCCCTTATTCTTGTTGGTACCTATATGCTATAAGCATATTAAAATATTTCATTTCTTTGATTCAGAGGGCGTAAAAAGCACTGTTTTGAAATCAAAATCTTTTTTTTTCTCCCAGTACTCTCCTACAGAATTATTGCCCCGACTAATTTAGATCGCATTTTGATAGAATCTTTTTATGAGAATAACGTTCTTAATAGTATTTTTTATATTTTTATGGCTTAAACCGTAATTTCTGATTAAGTGACTTCCTTTCACCTGAGCCAATACTTATTAATATTCAAAACTTAATTTAATCTTCTCCCATTTGCTCCCACCGAAAATTATTTTCATATTACAATTAATTTTTTTTACTTTTTTATTATAAACATGGTTTTAAATGCGTGCCCAATCATTACTTTTCCTCCATTATGTGTTAAATTTTTATTCTATTGATACCATATTTTTTATTACAATATGAATAATAAAAAATTATATATTTTTTATTATAAATTTTATAATAAATAATTTTATTGCATATTTATCACTTCAAATTATTAGATAATCAAACTTATAATGATATTTAATTAAAGTATTTACTTAATATTTATTTGAGTTATCTTGTGAATTGTTAAAAAATTATTCACAGCAGTAACAACCGATTTAGTACATATGATTCGATTCAATTTTATTTAATTACACATTTTTCGAATTCAAAATCAATTATGAAATTGTTATTTGAAATCCTGACTATAAGATAAGTACATTACTTCAAGATTAGTATTACGGCAGGTTGTTATTACATGCTAATAATTTAGCTAATCAACAACTTGTCTTGGCTAATTTAATTGAAAACAGAAACACTCCAAAATTGACCTTTAATTGGGAGATATGATTTGTAATTAATGTAATGGAGTTTAATTAGGGTTAATTTGGATATATAATACAGTCATATTGTCCTTTAATTTAATTTGTGTACGCATGCAAAAAAAAAAACCTTGGGTAGTTGAATGTTTTGAATGACCTTAGTTTGTATTAGTTCTCTCAACATCTACAAAACAGCACAACATTACATGATGACTAAATGTTGCCACAGTTTAGGGATTTCATTAACATTTCTTGGACAAAATTAAAAATGACCAAACACAAAAGTAACACACCCCTTTCAAATCCTACTATTACAAAAAATATGTCTCAATGTGTCATCAATATCGTAGTTAATTAGGTATTTTCAGTTTCAATTTCAATTTTTTCCCCCACTTTGAAGAGATGATAGACTTTGTCTAAACAATTGGTTTTGCAATTACATTTTGCTTCAGTTGGTGGAGCAAATGATTTTTTTTCATGTCAGAATTTGAATTTTTAATCTTTTGTATTATAATATATATAAATATTTGATTTTTCTAATAAGTATTTCACATTGTTAAGAACGGTTATTTTTTAAAAAATATAATTATAAAATAATTATATTAAAGAAATATAAAAAAATTAATATAAAAAAATGAACTGAATGAAAAAAAATGAGATATTAATAAAATTATATTTCATTACGATCATTATAATTTCAAGTGATAGGTCAGAATCTTCACTTTTTTTTAAAAAAATTTATTTATTTAATATTATCTAAATTTTCAATTTTTAATAAAGATATTCATTAGAAAAATAGATAAATTTTATTAAGTATAGTATGATTAATTCTTTGTATGAATAGTAAGAAATTTTAAATTTAAATATCAATTTGGTGAGATTTAAATAAAAAAAAAAAAAAAATTATTGTGTGGTCAATAGTGCATAATGATATTTCGACACATTTGATCTTTCATGAATAAAAAAAAAAATTACATTTAAAATTTAAATTTTTTGAATTACCTGACTGACTTCTTACGAAACCTAGCTTCATGATCTTGTGAACAAATTGGCCAGTGCAAGTGGGCAAACTACTAAAAATAGCTGCTTCATGTAAACCTGAGATGCCTTGCTGCATTATCTTATTCTTCACTTATTCTAATTATGGCTAATCTACTAACTGATAAAGCAACCATTTTGGTATATAGATGATCAATATCTTAATTTTGCATATGGGTATTGTGTCTAATGTTTGCATGCTTTGATGTTCATTTTGGGCAAAAAACAACACTATTCTTAACAATCTAATTTTCCTCTTACTTGATTCACTCATAAGCTTCACAAAAACAGAGAAATCTCAATTTGCAATATCCAGCCAATTGGGAAGCTAATAATAACAGTAATTAACAAACATTGTTAATTTGCTTCAATCAAAAGAAAACATTTGCCCATGACAAAACTTGAAACTTTTTACTGCAAAAAAGAAAAAAATGTTAATACAGTCTTAGAAGAATTGGCAAATGAGGGAGAGACAATCGGGCTAAAAAAGACGAGAAGAAAATTAAATGCTAAATTATTTCTATCCATATATAGAAAAAAAAGGTATTAATTCCTGAAATTCGAGTTGTAAAGTCAAAGCTAGCTTCATCATCATTTCACAGAAATTAAAGTTTTGAGGTCTCGTCTTGCCTTTGCTTAGAAGACATTAAAGGGTTTGATTTGAGGGCACCTTGTTTATTATTTTTAATTTATATTTGATATCAGCCAATGGGTTCTTCTCATTTAGTCATTTTGGTCGGTTATAATTAATTAAGACATGATTAATTTTCTGTTAATCACAGTTGAACTAGATGATTGATTGGTCTTTACCTTTTTCACTAAATATTCTTTATTATTATTATTATTATTATTCAATTAATTAGTACCTCCGATACCCAGTGTAGGTAGTGAAAGGAAAACTTTTTCTCAACTTTTTTTTTTTTTTTTTTGTTTTTTCTTGAATGAAGTGTTCTTATATCACAAAATATGTCAGATTAATCTCCACTCGTATAAAAATTTAAATATAATTTTTTTTTGTTATGAATCATTCTCACTCAACAATTCAACGGATTATATACTGTTAATCTATCTTTTTAGTTTCTTTATTTTTTATTTAGTTGAGAGGTTTTGGTAAAGAAATGTGTCATAACAGGAATTTGGTATAGAAAATTATTTTATCCTCTTCAAAAGTTAGATTTCAATTTGGGGTTTGCTTCATTGCTTAGCTTTATTTGTATTTTATAGGTAATTAAAGTCTGAATTTAGGTGTTGACCCCTAAGGTATCAACTTTCATTAAAATAATTAAAAGGTAATAATAAATATCAGAGAGCATTCTGCAAATTTTAGGCCTCTATTTGGTTTGCTTTGGGCGGGATATTGAAAAAGGATGAGAAAGGGCGAAAGGCTCTGGTGTTTTCTATCAATGTCGGAAAGCCATTGCAGTACTTAAAATCCGGCAAGAAATTTTAACCAAAAGTCTAGATAATGTTCAGTTGCATAAACTATTTGTTGCAAGCTAAATTCAGGTGTTACGAGACAAATATTATATCTATTGAATTACTAGTTTGATAACGACTAATATGAATTTTTTTTATTAATTAAATTTTGATTAATTTAAATTTATAATTTTACAATTTTAAGCACAACTGATCTATCAAAATAAACATTCAACCACTTCATTACTAACCATATAAGTGGCATCCTTATCTTATTTTCAAGTTCACTCTTTTGGTATTTCTTTTTCGCTTTATAAATGTGTGGCAAATATGAACGTAACCAAGAGATATGTGGAAGTTTTACTCTTAATTCGCTTAAAAGTATATATTATATCTTTATATAATTAGTTTAATTTTTTAATTAATATTTCTAAATATTTAAATTACTCGATCTATCAAAATAAATATTCAATCACTCCATTACTATGCATCTGTGTGGCATTCTTATCTTATTTTCAAGTTCACTCTTTTGGTGTTTCTTTTTCACTTTATAAATGTGTAGCAGACAAGGATGTAATTAGGGAAAAGGTGAGAGTCTTGACAGCGAACTCCCTTGAAAATATACATTATATTCATATATAATTTTTAATTGATCTCATAAAATTAAATTTTTATAAATAATTTCAA
Organism: Aleurites moluccanus; assembly: GCA_948193065.1. Taxonomy (NCBI): domain Eukaryota; kingdom Viridiplantae; phylum Streptophyta; class Magnoliopsida; order Malpighiales; family Euphorbiaceae; genus Aleurites; species Aleurites moluccanus. Next base: position 60,491 of record CANXYC012332770.1, read on the forward strand.
ATGTTAACTAATTTTTATTTTATAAATATGAAAGATGAATAAAAATTTATTTAATTAAAAATATTTTTTTATAAAAAATATAATTAATTATTATTTTTTAAAGAAAAATTATTAAAAAAATTATCTTTTGTTTTTTTTATTCTCCAATTAATTTTGACACAAATAAAATTTTCTCCTTCCACTTTTGGTGGCAGGTAAAAATTATATGACTGTGGTGGCATAAAAAGTTGCTTTCCTACTCACTACTGCATACTGTCCTACAAACTCTACTATAAATTCATTCCCACCCATTTCACTTCTCTTTCATGTTCACTCCTTTCCTTGACTTCTTCCCTTTAATCTTTCTTCCACAACTCATTCATAAAAAAAATTCTATCCAAACCAAAACATGGGTTTTGTTTAAAGGCTTGTGTTTGATCTTAAGTTTGCTTTTTTGCAGCTATAAACTCTGAAAGTTCTATCATTTCAAGCCAAACAAATCCCCTGTTTCTTGTTCATTTTCTCTGTTTTTTTTCTTCTTTACATTTCAATTGTGAAAATGTCCTGCTCAAATTATTGCCAGGACCTCCAATCATGCTTAGAGCCAGCTCGCCTGGTTGAACCACCATGTATTTTGAGGCTTAAATTGGCTCCAACAAAATCCAACATTTCCGGTACTTCACCACCAGCTGGTAAGTCTATTGTCCCAGACTCTGGTTGCAACTCCAAAACCACCACCAACGATAAAATTGAAATGGGTGGATGGAGTTTCCTTCAATCTTTAGCTAACAATACATCTGAAAACAACAAAGAAGATAGCAAGAAGGACACAATTTATATTCCCCCGAACTTTAAGCGCTCTGCTTCCATCCTAAGCGAAAAGAGCCTAGAAATGTGCACAGAGAGCTTAGGTAGTGAAACTGGGAGCGATGAAATGGCTTTAATTTGTTACCCATATGGTAATGATGATAAAACTTTGGATAAGAAATCAAAATTGAAAGAAACAAGAAGAATGACTCTAAGCGCGAGCTTTCCACCTCCTTTAACTTCAATCAGCGGCTCCACTACAGTTCAAGTGAGGCCACACAGAGAAGGCGGGCGGCTAGTTTTGAAAGCAGTAAGTTTTTCTTCTTCCCAAACTTCTTTCCAAGCAGAGCGTATCGATGGAAGGCTTAGGCTTCATTTAATGAAAGACTCTGACAGCAGTGATGAAGAAGAAGAAGAAGAAGAAGAAGAAAAAGTAGAAAGTGAACATGAAGAAGGAGAAATGGAGAATTGGGTAGAGGGTTTTGAAGACAATAATGGAAATGGAGGGGGTGAAATAGGGATGGATAAAATGGCAACGCCTAGCAGGTGCAAGGAAGGTGGGAATGGAAGCAAAAGCTTGCTTAATTGGAAGCCATGTTTGGTGGCCACTTAAAACACTCGAAATATTAAAAAATTAGAAAATCCATCTATTATAGTATTTAGTTTACAATTTACTCTCTCTTTATCTTTGTCTTATTTTAATTTCTTTCTTTCTGCGGTTATTTATATATATAATTTTAGATTTTCGTACGTAGCTATAGTTTGGATTTCTTAAAATATGCTAATGGTAGTTATTATCGTTATTGGACTTGGTCCTTCCCCTGTCTCTATCTCTTTTAACTTATCATCCCAAAATATCCTCACCAATAATTTTATTAGCTATTTTAACGTTCTTTTTATATCTACAGCTTCTATTTAGGTGATTAACTTTTAATTATGGGGTTAATAATATAATTATCAACCACCATTAATCTTAACCTCCAGTCCAGAGCATATATAAATGTTAAGGGCATATATCACTTTCATATAGCTAGTGCTGGTGCTGGACAATCTTTTGTACGAATATATTCTGCTTTTGCTTCTAAAAATTCTAACCTCAAAAAAATCCACATCTGTTTTTTTTTTTATTATTTATATTACATCAATAATAAATTATCATGATACATACGCTCGATTGATCTATATAAAAAAATAATATTATTTAAATTATAAGTCTGTATTATAATTAATACGTTAATATATTAAATTATTATTAAATAATTATTTTTTAAATAATTTTAATTTCTTTGGTAATACATAAATAAGGATTTTAGGGCAATTTAGAAAGTCCAAGGGCAACGGGAAACAGACGGCAAGTTGATGTGTACGAATGGAGTACGAATGCCTAGTAACTATCAAGACAAAGGTCCCACAACAGAGAGCAACATGCAACTGGCCTCATTTACACATGATCCTCCATGTGCTCTTGTTTGTTTTTCTTTCATTTTGTAAGTTTCCGCGTTGCACATAAAACGGTTAGAGCTCAAATAAAGAGTTCCCATTTCAACATACCAAGAGCCTTCAATTTCTTTTCTTTAATCAACTCTTGGGAGTAGGCCACAGATAATATTTTTCTCTTTTTCTTTTGTTAACTATTTAACTCTAATTTCTCTCTTTATAGACAACAAGTTTTGAGAGGCTAAAAATAATTATTGAAAAAAAAAATATTCAAATTTATAATATTAATATAAAGAACTTTAAAATTTATAATATTATTATTATATTGTAAAATATTTATTTATACACATTTATAATAAATAAAATCTTAAAATTTATGATAATTTATATATATATATTAAGAAAAAATATTATGAAACATATAAATATTAAATAAAATTTTAAAATTTTAGAGGGGTTTAAAATAATTTTTTAAAATTTTTGAGGAGGTCAATATACTATATTTTTAAAAATATATAGATATAAAATTTAATTTTGATAAGTTTGAGAAAGTCATGCACCCTCTAAATCATAAATCATCAAATGATATTGTACCTATTTTTTCTAAATTATTATATTCTTAAGATATGGTAATCTACTATTTAGGATTTTAATAAATAATATCTTAATTATATTGTTTATATTAATTAATTATTTTTATAATTAATTAATAAGTAAAGAATTTGGATCTATACATATATTTAAACTAGACTCATTAATTACAACAATTTTCAAACCCAATTTTCCCTTTTTACACTTAAGGACTCGTATTTACAAATACTTACCTTTTAAAATGCGACAATTTTGAGGATGCAATCCTTAAGTAATTTGATGAATTGAGAAAATGAACCTCAAACCTAACCCTAATGTCCCTATCCCATAACAAATATGGATTGTATCTTCACACTTTTTAAAAAAATGAAGAGCGGAAGATCTTTAATTCGAAATTTTTTATTAATAATTGAAAATTATTAATGAGAATGATTATTCTCTATTATGTAGTTTATAATACTCTTCTAACTCATTGTATTTTTCATGAATTAAAAAAAAATAAAAAATAGTAATTACTATTAATTAATAAAATTTGAGTTAATTTGTAAGTCAAGATTTTTATTTTAAAAATTATATTAATTAGTTTTTAATATTTTATTTTGTCAACTATTTATTTATATTCAATATTTCATCAATCAAACATAAAAAGCAAGTCAATTACATAAAATATTTTAAAATTAATTATTATTTAATTCATGATATATAAATTGAACTATTAACTAGTCTATGAGGTTATTCATATTTCATTAATCATAACCTATATTTTAATACACTAAAATAGATAGTAGAACTAGAAGCAAAGTTACTTTATGCTGCTAAAACAAATATACAGCAGCAACATGAAAAATTATTGTTAAAATATTGATATAAATATATTTTTTATTTTTTTAATATTGAAGAAAAAAAGATTATTTATTATTAAAATTTAAAAATTTGACACATTATATTTTTATATTACATAATTATGAATTATATAATTTTTTTAAAAAAAATATATAATATTTTACTGTAAAAAAACTTACATTTCAAACTTTCTAACGATATGATGTAGTAATTTATTTTATCTTAATAAATTTTAAAATAAGGAGGTGTTTGATTAGTTTTTAATAGTTTTTTAATAAAACAATCTCTTAATTAATAAAAGATTATAATTGTTTGATAAAAATACTGTAAATTTTTAATAGTTCTTAATAAATCATATTTAAAATATGTTTAATTAGCTCTTAATAATTTGATTAGCTCTTAATAGTTTTTTAGTGAAATAGTATTTTAAACGTAAAAAATTATGATTATTTAGTAAAAATAATATAATATCAATGGATGATATTTACATTAGAATATAAATAATTAAGAGGTATTCAACTCTAAGTTATGTTGATCTTTAAATTATTCATATCTCTTAATCACTAAAAGATATTCAATTTTTAATTATTAAATATTATCTTATATTAGAGTATGATTGATTAAAAAGTATTTATCTCTAAATTATTCATTTCTCTTAATTATTAAGATGGATTCAACTCTTAATTATTAAACACCACATAAATATCATAATTTTTAAATTAAATTAAAACTTAGAAATTAAATAGTAATTAATGATTAAAAAGTATTTATCTCTAAATTATTCATATCTCTTAATTATTAAGAGGGATTCAACTCTTAATTATTAAACACCACATAAATATCATAATTTTTAAATTAAATTAAAACTTAGAAATTAAATATTAATTAATAATATTAAAAGAAAAGGTAAATGGGCCAGGTGAGTGATAAGTGTGGGTAACATTCCTTGAAAGAGGATAGAAATGTTCCATCGTGGAGATTGGGTATCCATACGTACGATTAAGGTTTTGGTTAGGGGGTAGGGCTCCAAAGGGTTGATCATTTGCCAACAAGCATATGCATCATTATGTCTCAAGCATCATGCATGTGCTTTGAGAACTAGAGGGCGGTGTCACACGGGGTTAGAGGGGGGGGCCAAGTCCTTTAAATTTGTTTTTTTATTATTAATTTTTCTATATTTTATGTATTTTTTTAAATATTTATATAATTTTTTTTATTTTACTTTATTAACTAAATAATTTATACATATTTTTAATAATATATATGTATAATTTCTCTAAATTTTTTAAAATTTTATTTATTATATATATACATTTTTTATTATAATTAATATAAATATTTTTATTATATAATTATGACACTCGAAAAATTTTAAAATTTTTATTTTCTCTATCAAATTAAATTTTTTCTTTATTTTTATATTTTAACTTTCTAAATTTTAAAGTTTAAAGTTTAGTATTACCGAGAATTATTATTTTATTCTTTATGTTCTTATTTTATTGGCAAATATTTTTATTTTTATTTATATATATAAATAAAAGCACATATTCTCTCACCATATCCTGTCACAAGTAAGCAAAAAATCTTTTGCCAATCAGCATGTCTCCACATTTTTCTAAAGGTCACATGAACAAAATAACACTTTTACCTAACAACTTAATATTAGATGCTTGATAATATTAGACCATATTAAAATCGGATCCAACTGACCGGTTGAATTAAAAAAATTAAAATTAAATTAAAAATTTATCCGATCAATCTCCTTTTATTTGTTTCGAAAAAATTAAATAAAAAATCAATAAACTGATTAAACCAAATTAATTTTTTCTATTCAGGAAGGTCAACTTTTAAAAAAAATAATAATTTTTTTTAAATTTTTTTTATCACAAAGACTTCATTGTCATTTTTGTCAGGCAAAAATAATGTCGTTATGAGTAAAAAGAAATTAAAAGAATTGGATTCGTTATCCATACTTCAGTAGTTTCATTTCAATTTTACCATGCTTCAAGATCATGATCATATTGCATGTTATCCTATTGCGTGACTAGATATTTGAGCAAATGAATGTTCATAACTTACTATATATATAATTTTTGACTTAATATAATTAGATTGACATCATAAGAAATATATTCTTATATAAATTTTTAATTTAACTATAATTGCATTATATTTATTTTCATCATATATATATATATATATGATGAAAATAAATATAATGCAATTATGGTTAAATTATATATATATATATATCAATTTAACTGATTTGATCTCAGTCGAACTTTTAACCATCTGATCATCTATTTTTACCGTTTTTTAACCGGTCTAATTTTAAAAATATTGTCATTATTACATCAACTTTTAATAGCAAAATTTATTTCAGTCGTATTAAATATCATAAACTTAATATTAATAATACTTAATAATTATAATATTCCATTATATATTTAAAACTCTCTGTAATAAATTTGTTTAAAAATATTTGATAGTATTATCAACATATATAAATATAATATTAAATTCAACGATCTTTCTAATAAGTGCTTTAAAAGTATTTTTAAGTACTGAAAATTTTGATAATATTTAAAAATTAATAAGTAAAAAGCAAAATTTTTGACATATCGCTTAAAATGATAATGGTTGTAACGAAATATAATTATATTAATATCTCATATTTTTTTCTTATGCAACTTATTTTTTATATTAATTTATTTTTATTTCTCTAACATATTATTTTATAATTATATTTTATCTCAAATAATCGCTCTTAACAAGTGTCATAGAAAAACCGTAAATTCAATATAATTCGCTTTAATGCCTTAATTATATGTAGGAATTCATCAATCATATATTTACTTGTAATGTTGATCTATCTATATATATATAACTGCTGTGTAAAAGAAATCAACAGTGTTTGAATTGGGTATATGTGTGTGACATCTTATCCCTGACAAGTATTTTGGAGTTGTATGACAAATTATTGACAATAAGTTGATTTTCAGGCAGCCATGTTATTTACTGAAATTCCACTAAATTGAAAATGACTTTAAGTGTTATAGGATTGGATGTTGGATGAGTTGTGACCCAAACAATTCAAATTTTAACAGATTATATATATTATAAAGTCATGAATGTACAATTATATATGGTTGGAGATAAACCTTGGAGGAATATATATAATATAAACCTTCAATTTCCATATCCAATTCAAACTTCAAATTAATGCATAGGAAAATACAAATGCTATTAACTTTTTTCATAATAATCTCTATAAAATTATGATGGTTTGCTTGCCAATTATTTACTGTTATATATTGGAGTTTCAATTCATAACTATACTTCACTAGATAATTTTTTTACTATATTAATTTTCAAGTGTATATATATAATGTTTGAGGATAAGTACAAATACAAGTGCTATATTTTATTGTAAGATGAGGGTGAAAATTTAATTATCATAACTATACAATTTAAACAAATAATCAAACTTCATGTTTTTTTTTCCGTTAAATTAAAAAAAAAAAAGAGAGAGAGAGAGAGACACTAAATTTAATGGCAAAAAAGTTAAAAATCATATTTATTTAGAAGGCAAAAAGCCATATTGATTAATTTCTAATTAAGTAAAATACATTCTTAAGATTTTCATTTTATATATCGATGCTAATTAAATACATTAGAGAATAAAACACAAAGTTAGATTTTTTTTTTTACCATAAATTTTTAAAAGAAAAAGGAGCATATAAAAGTTAAATTTCTAACTTCATTGAGATAAATACTTCAATACCATTCTATCATAAATAAGTAGACTTGAATTCTTAATTTTTTTTTTAATAAAGTGAGATTTAAAATTTGCATTATTAATAATTTAAAATTTTAAAAATTTACGATATTCATGTAATATTTATACGATATAAGTGTTATCATTATCATATCAACATAATTAATAGTGTTAAAGTTATGCATTTCAAATTAGTACAAATTACAAATCTTATTTTATTAAAAAAAATTTATATTACATTATATTTTTTATACTTTTCTTTTTATAATACTATAATTTAAATCAGTTATACAGAAAAGAGTAGTTTTTTTATTTCTCACAAATTCTTCCCACCTTATTTATCAGGATTTAAACTCAACACTTTTGATAAAAATTTATGTTTCGGTAGCTGCATGAGATGTCTATATATTGGATAAAAAGAATTCTTATATTAATACTATATACCAACTGTATTTACTTTTGAGTTTTGAGCACGGTTCATTAACTGAAAATACTGCTATATATAGAGAGAGATAGATAGATAAAGAGAGAGAGAGAGAGTTGAGGTAATTAATGTAAGATCCTTTATTAATCAAGTAGCATTGGTTGTGTCTAAAGTAGGGATCTAATCAGTCTCTTTATTCACCATAAGTTTCTTTGGTCAATAACGTGTATAATGAGACTCATGCAACTTGGTACTATCCCATTATATATATCTATACTCTGCTGACTGAGGAGGCTGATGTGCAAAAGCATATCAGTCTTTTTAGAGGTTTAAAATTTTTTATAAAATTTCTTAAAAATTATAATATTATAGTATTTTTTATAACGAATCTAATGACATAATTTTTGTATAAAATAAAAATCAAATAGATTTAAAAAAATATAATATAAATATATTAAATTTAAACCGTTAAAATTTAATGGCCTAGATTTAACATACTTCTAACATATATTTTTAAATTTATTTGATTTTTATTTTGTACAAAAATTATGTCATTGGATTCGTTATAAAAAATACTATAATATTATGATTTTTAAGAAATTTTACAAAAAAATTTTAGCCTCTAAAAAGTCTACATAGCAGGATCTGATGTGTTTTTGACACATCAGTCCTCTCAACCCGCTATCTGACTGACGTGATGATCGATTTATTGATTTATTTCATAATTTTATTTTTATACCAAACTAAGTAATAACATAATAGATTTATGGTTTTATCTTATGGGCAAATAATGTAATATTATTATAAATAAAAAACCAAGGAGAAAGCTAGTTTTTGTTGGATATATGTATTAATGCCATCACCACCGGCCAAAAAAAAAAGTCTCATTAGAAAACAATGAAACCCCACCACTCTGTCCACTCAACCTTGGACACAAATAAAACCACAAACCCTCCAAACGGACAACATGCACTAAAAAAATATATATATTATTATTAATTTTTTCGACATATTCTCCTTCTAATTATTGGCTTGAATGAGAGGTGATGAAGGATAAATATAGAAATACAATTGAATCGAAAAGAGTTAGGCTCATAAGAGTATGAAGACAGATAGTAAGGCCATACGAGTCACTTCATTTGGTCAATAAACAATATATCATTTCCCTTCTGATCTCACTGTATAAGAGGTCCTCTAAACTCAAATATTATGATCTCTCTATTCAAGATTTGACCAACCTAAATGGGGGTATTTCTAGACACAATATGCATATAAGCTCTGTATATTTGTAGAGTCTGATACAAAAAATGAATGTCTTATCTTTCTATAGTAATATGATCTCTGCATATATGGATGCAAAAATAAATATTATGATAATAAAATAAACTTATTTAAAAAATATAAAAATAATAAAAACCATCATATGCATATTTCAATCACAATTGTATTTCAATTATTATTAATTTTTTTGACATATTCTCCTTCTACTTATTGGCTTGAATGAGAGGTGATGAAGGATAAATATAAAAATATAATTAGATCGAAAAGAGTTAGGCCCATAAGAGTATAAAGACAGACTCTTTGTTTTAGTAAAGCCATATGAATCACATCGTCTGATCAATAAATAAGACATCAGTTCCCTTCTGGCCTCATTATATAAGAGGCCCTCTAAACTCATATATTATGATCTCTCTAATTAAGATTAGACCAACCTAACTAGGGATATTTCCTGACACAATACACGCATAAGCTTTGTATGTCTGTAGAGTTTGACACCAAAAATGAATGTTTTATCCTTCTATAGTAATATAATCTCTGTATAGATGGATGTAAAAATAAATATTATGATAATAAAATAAATTTATTTAAAAAATATAAAAATAATAAAAGTCATAATAAGTATATTTCAATTATAAATAATCAAAAGTAATTACAATATTGTTGGGAAAGGAAATGAAAAAAATTGTGAAAGAAATGAAGAAAATCGAGGAAAAAGAAAAAAGAAAAAATAAGAAAAATAGAGCTAAATAAAATTTTATCAGAGATTAAAGTGTTAAATTTTAAAATTAAATGGTTATTTAAGTAATTTTATTAAATTTTAAAAACAAAACTATAATTTAACTTAAAAATTTCAAAAATTAAGAAGACACTTGCTTTTCCTTGAATTCATATGGATTCATCTCTTGATCTCTACACCTACATAATACCGTCATGCACATACCAACCCTATCGAATGCTCTGAAATCTGAAATACATTACTGATAGTCTCAATTAGTAAAAATATATATTCAGTTTACATCTTTTAATTTATTTATTTTACTAAAATACTTTATGTCTCAATATAAAAGAATAATCATCTTTCACCCAGAAAATTATTTATCCATAATTCAACTGACTTAAGCATCTAATTTAATACTTTTATGTCTATTTGCTCATCTTATAAATCCAAATTAATCTATTAAATCAAAATCTACAATAAAAAAAAAAGTCCACATAACGCTTTGAAAATCTATGGATGATCAATAGATATTACAATTTTTAGTATATTTAACGTTCCTTTTCTCTCAATCTCTATCTAGCTATGTTTTTTTCTCCACACACACACACATTTATTAGTTATTTTAATTTAATTATAACTCACATTTTTTCTTATTTTTTGAAACCGGATACCGTAATTTACTTTATTATAGATTTCTTATCATATATTATTATAATTTTGCCATTAACTTTTAAAATGACAATTATATTAGTTTTTTCTCTTATTCTTTTTAATTACCATTATTTTCTGGTTTTTTAAATAAGATATTTATGAATGAATATGTAAAGATTTATATTGAGTTCCATGAAAATAAATATTTATTTTCTTGCTACTACACTATATTAAATAAATTAAAATAGTGTTTTCATACTTTTCCAAATTAAATTCTTAATTGTTAATCTTTGATGAATGTTTTTTATTCTTGAATTTAATTTATATATAATTTATGCTTCTTATTGTCATTAAAAAATCATGTTGATTTAAGGATTAAATGTATAGCCTATTTTAATATTTAATATATATTATCCGGTTAAAATATTTACTTAGTTTTTTTTTCTTTTTTATTAGATATTTGATGGCTAGAAAGGTAATAGAATACCATCTTAAAAATAATTAAAATTTATGACCTAGAATTGATATATGAATATATTCATTTTAATATAATTTTTTATTGTTTATATATATATATATATATATATATATATATGGATAGGGATGAGTGTAAAATTTTTTATACGGGGCACCCTCTCACATCTAGGAAATGATATATAAATTTTAAGAACGAATATTATGAATTATGGACTAAAAAATTAGTTTTCAAAATAAAATGATTATTTTATTATTTTTAATAAATTTCAGGGATTAAATAGTAATTTATCTTAAAAAATTTTAAAATTAAAAGGTAAAAAAATGAAAGAATATATGATCAACTAATATTTTATTATGGATTAAAAAATTAATTTTTCAAAATAAAATAATTATTTTATAAATTTTAGAGACTAAATAATAATTTTATATTAAAAAATTTTAAATTTGCCACTGTATATAAAAAATATTTATTTATATTAATTGTATATATTTATATAATGAAATACATATAAAATAAAAAAAAAATTAGTTTCTTTTTCATTAAAAATAAATAAATAAAAGAAGTGTGAATGAAAATAGTAAAAACCCAATCATTTCATTGAGCTGTGATTGGGGGGGTAATCAAAGGAAGCACATTCACAAGTAATCTCGAAATTTCGCGTTACCAAAATTTTGCCAACTGAATGGGCTACGGTAATTGCGGGGGTCAGCCATCTGATTGGTCCCACCTTCACGGTCATTTTTTTCGTGGTAAATTATTATTCTGCTTGAATTTTGTGTTTGACCGAAAATACTAGTCAGTTTTTATTTTTAAAAAAATTAATTTTTAAATTTATCTGAAATTAAAATTATTTCAGTTGCTAATGAAAATATCAAAATATTTTAATTTATCAGCAAAATTCTCTCTTTATGGTTTTTGGAAAATTATTTTGTTAAATTTAAAATGATTGTACTCTCATTATTAGATAATTCATATTACAATTTTTTTAATTTTAATTTAATTCAAATTTAAAATCTCAAGTATTTTAAATTAACTCTAGTATCATTTAAAAAACAAATAGTAACCCTAGTTATGGAATTGTCAAGTGAAGCCTAGCAAGAGAAAAGCAATATAAATATTTCATGCATCATTATTTTTTTTTTAAGATTATTCTGTATTTGATAATAACTAATTTTAATTAATTCAAATTCAAGTTTAATAAAATTTATAATAATATAAATTTTTTTCAGTGTTTAATTTTTCATTAATAAATTTCGAATTTATAACTTATTTAAAATGAATGAGTTTTTTATCACTCGAATCAATAAACGTTAATAAATATATAAATTTGGGGTATTTTGAATTTTGTAATGTTTGACAAAGGAGGATTTTAGGGATTCCAGAGGATCCATAAGAGTATCAAATAAGGACCCACAATTCACTACCATTAGGATTTTGTATATCTATTCTCTTCTGCAGGGAATCATGAATTTCTTGTAGTTATCTTGTAATTATTAATCATGAATTTCCCAAAAAAAAAAAATACAGTTTATTACCCATAGAGGTGGGGGTCAATTCCTTGTGTAAAATGTCAAAAACATATATCTTAGAAACCGGCATGGTTAAATATTTATGTCTTGATGTTGATGATTAGTGATGGCCCCACAAGAATGAACAATCCCAACCGTCCATGTTACCCACCTCCTTAGCAAAATTGCTCTTATATGGGATTATGTTTTGTAGTTAACAACTTGTGGTAATTCCAAGTCTTTTCCATTTTGATTCGAGTGGAGAAATTTTAAAGTAAATTTATTATATCATATAAAATTATAAATTAATTAATAATTTAATATATTAATTATAATACATATTTTATAATTTAAATATTTAATTATTATATTAATTTCATAAATAATTATTATTTAATAATATATAATCACTATTAATATTTCATAATCTACGTAAAAATTAGATTCACTTTACATTTAATTTTTTTTATGCTATGAGTTGGCTCATCTATAATTAATTAATATATCTATATATTGTAAATCATGATAATTAGTATTCAATCTGAAAACAAATTTTTATATTTTATTAATTACTTTATAAAAATTATTAATCTCCTACATATTCATCAAAAAATAAATAAATCACAATTCATAATATACTATATATTAATGGTAAAATTTTCAGAAAATTCAGACTCTTTTTATATTCACTAAAACAATTATTTTTTTTATAAATTTTTAAATTTTTATAATAATTTTAAGTATATAAAATGATTAAAAATAGATTTGACGTAATTGATAAGGTATTTAATATGTAAGTTTAATAATTTTTTAAAATTATTTTTTCATAAAATAGTCTTACTTAAGTAATTTAAATGAGAAAAAATAGTATAAAATAATATTTTTAATATATTTTAATTATTCTCTTTCTTATATTAATCTGTAACTCTTTTTTTCTTTTATTGAATATTATGTTTGATAGTTGATACTTCGAATTTTTACATTAATATATATATATAGATAGATAGATAAAAATATTGACTAAGAGATTGCTTAGAAATTTATTATAATAATAATTATTATTATTTATATATTGCATATATTAATTTCATTTATATATCTTTGTTTAAAATAATATCCATATATATATTCTCATTTTTTTTATGATATATAAAAATTAATTTAAAATATATTTAATAACACACTGCACAAAACATTGGTTTATAAATTAGTTCATAACATTCATTTCAATGATTAATTCTGTCAAATTCTCTGGCCTCGAGCTAAGATAAGATATAACATTTATGAGAATATAAGATAAGGTAATATATAATTATTTTAATGATCAATTCTGTCAAATTTTATGAAACCTAAGAGTTAAGATAAAATTAACGTCGATAATTTATAATAAATTAAATTTTATAAAATAAAATAATTTAAGTTATTTAAGTTGAATTTCTTTTTTATTATAATTAATCATTTATTTTTTTTATTAATTAACGACAAATTACCTTTTTTTTTAATAATAATTACTTTTCTCTTTTTTTTTTTTCAGCTTTTACACTTGATTGTTAAATATATAAAGAATAAACTTCATTTAATTAATTACAGGAATTATAAATAGGTTATAATAAGAAAGATATTTTAATTTAAATGATTTAGATTATTTTATATTTTAAAAATTAATTTACTATTTGACTCTTAAAATTCTAATAAATTATATATATTAATAGTTTTATTAATTATTTACTGATATATCAAATTATCATTAATTAATTTATAATTTTATATTGTAAATTTGATTTATTTAAAAATGTGATTTATTTACGTGGGATGACATATATATATATATATATTTATAATTAAAAAATTATTAAGAGATGGACCCCACATAACTAAGAAAGCATGCGAGGATAGAATGAAAGAGGTTAGGAGGGAGGGATGGTGATGGTGGGATATACATAGGTTGATCTTTGATGGATTGTATCTATGAAATGAGAGATCTTCTTTAACTCTTTCTTGACTTTCTTGGCTTTCTTGATCTCTCAGAATCCCTACCCTTTCACATCAACTGCTTCTACTTTTCAGTTTTCAGTTTTCAGTTCATATATGCCAACTTGCATGGAAGCACCTGAAGATTATATTTGTTATCGAGGTTAATTACTTGGGTTTGGGCTTTGTTCATTGACTCCAAAATATAAAATGAATTACAACTGCTGTTGTTATATCAATTAATCTAAATACTAGAAAATTGAATTTCGTGAATGTGAATTTGAGATTATTATTACAATTTACCAAAAAAAAATATTAATTTTTAAATTAAAAAAAGTAGTTTATGTTTTGTAGGCCTATATTTTCATGGTTTGGATTTGAACCATCCTTCTTTCTCATTTTTCTTCCTTTAATCTTCTTGGATTCTCGTTGATTTTCCAAGATTACCATTCATCACCATTTTTTTTAACCTTTTATTTAAAGAAATCTAAATTAGTTTTGATATGTGGTTAATCTTTCTTGATCTTATTTTCTGAATGTAATTGTCAACACCAGTTCAAAAATCCTCCAACAAATAATAGTCTCGAGTGATTTATTGTAAAAATTTATATTTTGCTTTATTTAATAATGAAAAATAATTTAAATAATATGAAAATAATATAAGTTATTTAATAATATTTTTATTTGATCATTTTAACTATATAAGTTTGTATCAAGTTAATATGTAATAATTATAATAGTTTATTTGTATATATGTAATAGTTTATTTTTGTAATCCATCAATGTGATATAATCTCAACACTCCTCTTTTAAGTGGTAACTGGTCTAATTCAATTATCACTTGATAATTCAAATTAATTATAGTAGTTTAATAAATTATTAACCCACTGATAATTTGATTTTTTATCTAAGTAATTAGTATGGTGGGATATCAATTTACTTGTAATTATATAATATGATAAACTAAGATTGGAATTTATTATGATATTATGTATAAATTTATATTTGACTTTATTTAGTAATAATGAATAATTTGAAAAAAGTGTAGATTATTTAATAATATTTTTACAAAAATTTAAATTAAATTAATGTGATTAAATTATATATATATATATATATATATATATATATATATATAATTTATTTTTATAATCCATCAATATAATCACAACATTTATACCCTTCCTTCTTATCTTAAAACCATACATGCATTTACTATAGAGTTTAAAACCATATCAATATATAGTTTAATAATAAGTGTATATACTATACTAATAAATTTAAGATTAATTTTATTTTTTTATAAAAAAAATTAAAAATGTGTAAAATAAATAAATTTTTTTAAAATATCATTAATTTAATATATAAAATAATAATTACACTAGTTAAATATTTTATATTATTATATTCACTGACGGAACTGAGGGCTAGGGATAGCTTTGACTCTCCTAAAGTTCTTAAGGATTAATTACTGTTTTTTTCCGATAAAATGACTAAATACATTAATTCTTTTTGATTTTTCAAAATATACTAATTCTCTCTAACGAATGTCATAATATATAATTATATATTTTGTCTTATTTTGCTATTAGTCAACTTTAAAATAGTTAATAATTATAGTAAAAAAAATATAAATACTCTTACTTTTTATTTTTAATTAATTACATCATATTTTTACTTTAAAAAAACTTTTTAGGATTAAAAAATATATTTTTATATTTTTTGACATATTTGAAAATAAAATAAATAAAAATATTTTGTTTATTTTATTTTGTAAAAAATAAAAATTTGAAAATAAAAAATAAAAAATAGAAAATATTTTTTTAAAAAAAATATTTTTACTTTTTATTTTCAAATTTGTCAATAATATGAAAATGAATTTTTTTATTTGTATTAAAAATTTAAGAAAAAATAATTTAATTTCTTAAATTATTTATTTAAAATAAAAAATAATTTTGTTTATTTTTTATTTTTAAATTTATCAAAAAATATAAAAATAAATTTTTTAACCCTAAAAAATATTTTTTTTAAAGTAAAAATAGAATATAATTAATTAAAAATAAAAGATAAAAATATTTATATCTTTTTACAGCACTTGTTATTCATTTTAGGATTGAATAAAGATAAAATTAGACAAATGTACTAGTATAACTGGACATTCGTCAGAAGAGAGTTAGTATATTTTTGAAAAGTTAGAGGAATTTAATTTTACAGAAAAATAGTAATTAACCCAATATATATATATATATATATTAATTGGATCTCAAAAAAAATTATATATATAATTAATAATATTAAAATTATATGTAAATTTTTAATTGATTCCATATAATTAATAATATTAAAATTATATGTAAATTTTTAATTGATTCCACAAAAAATTATATATAATTTATAATACTAAAATTTTTTACTAATTTAACTTTGACCTCTCTAATAACACTAAAATTATATATAAATTTTTAATTGATCTCCTAAAAAAATTATATATAATTCATGACTAATTTAACTTTTACCCTAATAAAATTTCCTTATTCTGCCGCTGATTATATTGCAATATACACTCTTCGGCCGAAAGAATTGGAGTAGCGGCCTCTTTGTACCGTCTCTCTCCCTTCAAAAATTAAAATCTATTTCTTTTATTTCAATGCATTACGATCTTGGATTTAAAAATATTCATTTTTGTTATTAACCTAATAATTCAATAATCGGATTCTTGGATTGTATAATAATAAAAAAAAAGCTTAACTCCTTTCCTTTTAAAAAATCTCCTTAGGATGTTATAAATATGAATAGAAATGTAGGTTGTCAAATTGAATGAAGAAAACAATAATACAAATGGAGAAGAGGCTAACATCATAGCTATGTAACATCTTTAGATTGTAAATCTTTTAATTTAGTATCGGTTTTGGACAGTAAAGAATTGGAAGAAAACATGATAACCAGAGTACAACCGTCAACTCAATTAATTGCCATTTATCTTTTCCTTCTTCATTTAAGGGGCTTGATCCATGGTTTTATATTATACCTCCATTATTTATGTAATAAATTCTCTTTCTGAAAAAAAAAAAAAAAAAAACATGTTAGTAATAAACAATCCTTTTAAAGTTAGCCTTTGATAAAGAATGGATTTATGAATTAGAAGGGACGTTAATATTTTATATACATACAGGTATTCCATCTGGAGTTGCAGCATGCAAAACTGAGAAAACCTTCCATTGATGTAGCAAAATGCAATGGTTTATTGACAGGTCAAAATCTAAGTAGAAGAATTCTTCCTTGCAGTGTAGGCTCGGAAAGCTGCCACTCCAACTACAGCAAAAGCAGCCCCAACTGTAAATTTAAAACAGATCTCAGTAAAGACATATAACAAGTCTCGTACATATTTATGGAACTATGCTGAGAGAGAGAGAGAGAGAGAGAGGATGAACCTGACATAAACAGAATAGAGTGACTGACAAGCTGGCGAAAGTACTTGCCTTTCCTCCTAGCCTCAGTTTCGGGAATGTTTAAATGTGGGCACTCAGCTGCACGTAAAATTCTACAGAACACATATTCGTTTCTTGCAATTTCATGCTGACTGGAATAGGGGCATCTATTCCCAACTCCTGACAAACCTGAAGAGGAATTTCAAATTGAAAATAAGAAGAAAAATGAGCCATAGTTACCTACTCATTCAAACAAGGAATATCCAGTTCTTATATGTACATGTGACAACATTTATTTTCTTCCCAAGAGAATCATGTGTCAGAGATTGAGTATGCAAAGATGACGTAGTCAGGGCCAGAAATGTATACTGCTACTGAATCTTGTACTGCCATTGGATATGGATCCAAGTCATCCTTGGCAACAACAAGAAGGCAGGGCACCCCATAACCACTCTCTTCACCTCGCCTAGCTACCTCCACAAGCATTTCACAAGATCTCGTCCATGAATAATTATCAGAACTGGAACTATAAATTTCATGTCAGTCCATGATGTCTATTGATTCAATAACATTCTGTGTAAGAAGTAACTTAACGCCAACAAACACTGACAGAAGCAGAGATGAAGAGGTACTCATTAAAGAATTTGGTAGAGAGATGATAATAAGCATTATCAAACTACATCAAATTATAATGAATGCATCATATGGAAGATAAGTGAAACTATCCAGCATCACAGACATAACAAATGTGAGAATCAAACTTACCTATCGTAGACAAATACAGCAACATCACATCCTGCCAAGGAGTCTTTATTTGATAAAAAAAATTTCACTCCATCTTCTGGTATCTCTTGCAAAATAAGAGTCTTCTTGTTTCCCTAGACAAAAAAAAATACATGAAAAAATGACCATACAGCTCAAATCTGCAACAACTTCAACGAATACAACAGGTATATTTGTCTCTGAGATATCATCCATAGAATGAACCGTAATCATGTGATTCATTTCTCACCACGAAACCTAGTTAGAATACTACATATAAAACTACCCAGGTTCACCATTTATACTGCTTCTACTCACCAAAACTTGGTCAACAACATTTGCTGCATGATGCTCTGCCATACTTGGATTGTGAATTGCAAATGGCCTGCAGTTGAAATTGGAAATACAAGCTCAGAATTGCTCAACTTAAATGAAACAAGAATGAAAAAAAGTGAAAAGCCAATGAAGTCCAAAAGAAACAAGCTACTCCTAGGATAACTCGGAAAAGATAATAAACAATAGATGAAACTATCAAAAAGTATAAACAGATCAAGTTACTTTAAATATTATAATAGGTTCAGATTCAACACCTTTCCAAAAATGAATGCAAGAGAGAAGACTTTCCAGCGTTTTTAGACCAAAAACTAAGCAATGAAAAACATTTTTTTCTGTTCGTTGCTTTTTGCGATCCACAGTTCTTCTGTGAGTAACACGGAGTGCTGAAGCAGGATTTCCACCATAGCCAATGTATATCAGATTAGCCAAACTGCTCTTTGGATCCAGCAACGTCATAAGATCCCACTGTGGCCATAAATTTAAAGTGACAAATAGCTCAAAATGATTATGAAGTAATGGATTCAAGAGTTGACCAAATAAAAAAAGGATTCACATTAATAATTAAAACAAGAATGCCAAGTTAGGACACAATTTTCCAAACAAATTGGAGAAAACCCCCTTCTATACCGTTCTAATATAATATAGCAGGGCAAGATAAATTTCCGTCCAAAATATGGCTGACAAAATTTCCTTCCAATTTACAAAACTATCATCGTTATAAGAGATTCATGTGAAAACAACATTATCTCACATGAAATAAACAATAAAGAAAACATTTTAACATATCACAGTGATTAAGGTTGCCTTGAATAAAATATATCAGGATGCCTTATGGCTGCCTAGGAAGAGAGAATTAAAAAAAGAGAAGTGGGGAACTCACCTCAGATAGGAAACCCCTAAGAGTTAAATTCCTCTGTGTTGTTCTCTCGGCAGCATCCTTGTAAGGAGCCTCATTCCAAGGACTGAAATACAGAAAGAAGCAACACATATGAGAAAACATACACTGCAAAAATCATATTGGAGCCATTTACAAGATCCTAGCATCAGAAGTTGTAAAGCAAACAATCAGAAAATATAGTAAGCAAGTCATTAGTTACAGTTGATATGTGGGACATATATAAGACTATTTACACTAATTTAACTGTTGATTCAAATCAGAAGATAATATAAAATTAACCGAAATGTCTACTATGAATCTCATTTATGTCAACTAATGGTACTATAATAGTTATGTAAGAATTATCTCACTTGATATTGGATGGTGTAATTACATAATGGATATATATAAAACATATTTCTTTTGTTCTTTCTGATTTCATTTGTTATTCTTTTTAGACAAACCATTTAAGATAAAAAAAAATAGATAAACAATAGTAATTAAATTTAGTTTACTTTGGTATGCCATACTAAACAATTCAGTTTTGTTTGAATATTTTATAGTTGCAATTTAAATTTTAATATGAAAATTTTATATTAATTGCTCCAAACTAACTGATCCATCCATATCTCCTTCATACAGTTACAGCAAGCATGTATGCAAATAGTGGCGGATCTAGGAAAACAATACAGGGGAGCGAAATTTAAAGTCTAAGTCGATACAAAAATGGTTAGAGAAATTTTAAAAGGAAAAATATGTCTCTCCTCTTTACTTGAATTAAAGTTTTAGTATACTAAATTAATTATTATTGTCATTTTCTTTTTAAGATTAATTTTAACATAAATGAAAAGCGATGTTTCATTTTTTATTAATACCTAGACTTAATATTTAACAATTTTGATCCAAATTTATAAAGTTTTGCTAAATAGATAGATAAGCTTTTAATCTTTGAAAATATAAAAGAAAATATTAATTTTTCTTTTATTTTTTTATTCATATATCGATACTTGAAATTAATAATATGTAAAATAACAGAATCTTATAATTCAGCTTGATTAAGTTATTGATTGAGAATTGTTAGTGTATAGCTTAACTAAGTAGTTTGTTAATTAGTTAGAATAGTTGAAACTAATTCTGTTACTTAGTCCTTTTACAAGATAGTAGTCTTGATGTATTATCTGGCTGTATAAAAACTCTCAGTTGGCTAATTAATAAACACGAGATTTTTCACAATTATTCACATTTTGTTTCATGGTATCAGAGCTTAGAAAACCCTAATTTTTCTTTCTCTTCTTCTTCTTCGATTGAACAGAATTATGGTTAATCCAGGAAATTCAAATGTTACAGAGGATTCTTCGTCACCATACTATATTCACCATTCAAAAAATCACAGCTCTGTGATTATTAGTCCACTGCTCACGTCCACGAATTTTGCCTCATGGAAGAGATCTTTCTTGCTTGCAGTCTCCATCAAAAACAAACAAGGGTTTCTTGATGGATCGATAAAAAAACCTCTAGCTGATAATGAGTTGTATCTAGCATGGACTCGTTGCAATAACTTGTTAGTTACCTGGTTATTAAGATCTATCACACCTTCTATAGCATCTACTGTCTTCTATATTGATGACGCTAGCAAAATTTGGCAAAAACTTAACCAGAGGTTTGCTCAGCCAGATGAATCTAGAATTTGTCATTTGCAACACTTGATTTGTTCAATTACACAAGGTAATAGATTTGTTGATGAGTATTTTACAGAACTTAATGGTCTATGGGAAGAACTAAGGAGTTTTAGGCCATTACCGTATTGTTCATGTGGAAAGTGTGATGAAAACTGTTTCCAGAAATTTGTTGATTCAGCTCTGAAGGATCATGTTTACAAATTCTTAAATGGTTTGAATGAGAGTTACCAAGCATTAAGATCACAAATAATCTTAATGAAGTCGTTTCCCTCATTAGATCAAGCATATAACATGATCATTAGAGAGGAAGCTCAAAGGAGTATGTTGTTGCAAACAAACAATTTCGTGGAAGGAGCAGCAATGGCAGCTAGAAAAACACAAACAAACTTAGTATGCTATTATTGTGGTAAGCCAGGTCATTTAAAGAGGGACTGCTACAAGCTTGTTGGTTTTCCTCCAAGTTTCAAGTTCACCAATACACCTACCAAAAACCCTAATCACTCAAGCTATTCACCTAAACTGGCAAACCAAGTATCTGTCACCAATACACCTCAGATTGTTGATCCTTTAACCACTGGTATGCAGCTCTCACAAGAACAGATAAAGAAACTCATAACCATTCTGAATGAACCATCACCTTCACCTAGCAATGATCCATCACAATCAATCAACACCACACACATGACCAACTTTGCAGGTAAAGATCACTCAGTTTTTTCTGCTACCAATTC